>JAAIXJ010000144.1:289730-302527 GCA_013403705.1 Heliconius hermathena | reverse complement strand
ACACCTACACCTTGACAGCCCCGCTCGCTCTCTGGTACGCCGGCCCAGAAAGCGACCCGACTGCCCGGCAAATCGGTCGTGTCATTGCCCTTTCGCTTGGTCTCTGTCACACAAACGACATCCAAATCTCTATCATCCATCACATCTAATAATTCATTCATCTTTTCTTCCATCCCTCCTCTTACATTCCACGTAGCTATTTGTAGCTCCGTCCTCCACCTCCCGCCGTTCCGGACATGGCGTGTTGGGTGGCGGTCCCCAACGCCGCATTCGTCGCCACTTGACACACCAGCGGGGACGCACTGGTGCGCGTCGCCTTGTGGGGACGCCCTATCAGTGCGCTCTCTCGAGGTGCACGTGGCGGATGGAACGTTGTAGCCCTCGTAAGGGCTGGCAGGGGTCGCTGCGAGCAAGCCTTCCATTTTGGACCCCCAAAAACTTAATAATTAACACTATTACAATAGGTACTAAAATACCTTACCTATATTGCCAACATATCGCAAAGCCGGAAGATGATGTCGATTGACACCAACTCTCTAGTACCTGATCTGCACTGTCTATTTATGTACTTAGAATATTCATAATTTATATATTGTAGACTAGCGGCCCGCCCGCGGCTTCTTCGGCTTAAGCTACATGATTATTGATCTAATAAACAGAAATGAGTTCTAATATGATTTTTTTACTTTAATCTGTAATATTCTAATATGATTTTTTTATTATATTATCGTTATTTCTATAAGGACTTTTGATTGTTTTGAATTAAAAAATACAACCAATGCTGATGCGTGTATACATTGTCATTCTTTATCCAAGAATCTTACCAGCGCGAGTGATATATAACATTCGCAGGCAAACTAATGCCGATAACTTTTTTTAATGAACCGAAAATCGGTTCAATGAGACAAACTTTTAATGTTAAATTGAGTTAAAACAAAGCAATTGGTGAAACTTTTAAGTAAATCGGTTCAGTACTTTCAGAGAAAAATGTGACCATACAGACAGACAAAAAATATTTTTGCTTTCTATTATTCTTTTGAAGTGTCCCTATACACCTAGACAAAATATTTTTACTGTTTTATTATATATAGAGATATATGCTATTATATATAGAGATATATACTGCATCTTGCATTTAACATTATGTGCTACGTTCCCCACGCACTGCCAAATTTTCAAAATATTGAATTTTAAGAAGCGGAACTAAACGCCTCTTTTTATCTTATTACCTAAGCGAGAAAATGATAGTAATTTATTCCTTGAAGTGAGAATTGAACCTATTACCGTAGTGTTATATTCCGTCGTTGTACCACTATATCAAAATGAATAAAGACACATCGTGCTGAAAGAATATAGTAGATAAAGTTCAAATAACAAACATATATTTAAAAAGGTATCTACAAATAACATTGTTAATGTTAAAAAATCCTTAAGATCCGCCGCGACGGCTTAGATTGAGCGATCTTTATAGCCATTCCATTCGTCTTCTTAATCCGTCTAACTAATGATTCTCACTAAAATAGCACTTTGAGACTTGAAAAGTAACTTACAAGTTGAAATGTGATTTTAATATAACGTTTTTTAAGTGTTACCGAAATAATTATATTGAATGTAGGGTTTTAAGTTTTGAATCATGTAGAGAATATATTTTTCTATTGTTTACAGTGTGTAAATCGTAAGACTAATCAATGGTACTAAGGTCCTCTACCCATAGGCCACCATTGATCCGTCGATCGAGCTACATCCTGTAAATAAAATAAAAAAGGAGCATTGTAGCTAGCGGGAACTTGGGAACTTAATGTTATAACTCTCCGTTTCCATTAAGACACTTTCGCTCCCTATTTTCCACCAAATTCTTGAGGTCTTGCGTGTAGAGTGCTGGAGCGCTGCGCTATGTCCCATTACTAGAGCGCACCGAAAAATTATGAAATTTCTTAATTCCCCGAGTGAATAGGCATCTAACCTACGACCATCGCGTTTACTCTATGGTCTCAGATAAATATTTACAGTTTGATTTCACTACAACCGGTCAGCTTATCATAATTAAGATTGTTAAAAACATTGATAAAAGATCGATATATGTAAATACGTACATACATTCACAGAAATTTCTGTATAAATAAATGCAAATTTGGTTAAGAGAAACGCACTCAACGCCATTTTGAGTGGAGATGAAAAATTTAAACACTTTCAACGATTCAAATGCACCCCCGCAAATATTTGCGATCGCATTACTACGTCTGACGTCTGACTGCTGCGGCGCGGCGCACGGACACAAACAGAGCTTTATAGAGATTTACACTGATTACTTTTTATGTAAACTTCTGTTATTTCTATATGATATACTTATAGTTTCAGAATAGGCAGAGTGATAAGTCACTATGTTTTAGAACACATAGTAGGTTGCAGAAGTATATGCCGTTCCCTGTTAAATTAGATCGGGGGACATGTCTTAAGCAAAATATAAACGTTGTAGAGCCAGTAGAGTGTGGCGTTGGATTTCGCCACCCAACACACAATACCTTAAAAGTTAAGACGAATCTGGGCAAAGCAGCGTTTTAAGAATATGTTTCCTATGCCCGTCCTGCTATAAAATGAAGATATCTAAAGCCTAACCAAACAATTTTCTGAGTAGGAAACTAGCTATGACTATTTTTTACTTAAATTATTTTCTATAATTGTTTTTTTTTAGCGTCACGCCCATAGCTGGGTAGGCAGAGATAAATTAAGAACCTACAGTTAAGCACTCTGCTCCCATTAAGACGCTTATATTTCACACTTTCCACCGAATTCTGGAGGTTTTGCTTGTTGAGTGGCAGAACTCAAATGAAAATATTAAATATATCATTTCCACGTACCACTGCACTACTGCACCACGACTGGCCTCAATATTTATACGTTAACGTACAAATAAACGCAATAAACAATATTCTTAAATGTAATTTCACTTCTATTCTTAAATATGAACATCTGTACCGTAATTTCCACGACGCGGTCACAAGTTACCGTCAAATTAAAGTAGTAAATAACAACAATACGCGCCGCGACAGACCGCAGTGCGACCGCGCGGTCTCTCCGACCGAGCACTCCCGGATATTTACTGCACCTTCTACTGTGGTATTACCACTGTTGTATACTACTTAGTGACAGCTTTGGTGGAGACGTTAGGTGTGTTATGGTGGTTCATGAATACCATTTTACATATTAATCTGAACTAATTAGTTTCAAAATATTTTCATAATAGAAATCTTATCTACTATTTTTTTTATTTTTAAATTTTATCAAGTTTAGTTATGAATTTCTAATTAATTAAAATTATTTTCATGTCACTGCTCTCGACTATCTCAAAAGAATTGTTGGAATGTGGAAAACGGAGCGTCTTGACACTAGATTCACTCCCCTAGCGGACAAGGCGCTAGGAGTAAAAAAAACGTGAATTTTTCCCATTCACTATATAACTTTCAAAATATTATTATAGTTTTATAAATGTAATAAAATAAAATGTTAGCATTCTACCAGCAACCCCAAACAAAAACCAGAGGAGCCATTATACTTCAATATTCTAAATGAAAGGAGTACCTACATACGTATAAAATATACATATTTCAGGGATATTTTTCTGTTAAATTCAATTACTTCGAACGCTTAAGAGTTTCGCTTTAAGCCAAATTGCAGAGCCTACGACACGACTCCATTTGCAAATTAGACACTTTGCTGCTCTCTTATGAGGATGGGGAGAGGAAATAGACTTTATTACAAAGGGATAAAAACTAAAATAGCTTAAACTAGGTAATAATGACTTAGAACTGAAATTGTTACACACGATGCTCAAGTTGAAGGAAACGTATAGGCTTTTTTTACTAACCGACCTTAAAAGAAAGAGGTTATTGTTCAACTTGTTTATATACGTATATATTTTTGGTTTGAATCAAGTATATTATGACTTAACAGTCAAAATTTTTTTTAAATCAGTTCAGTTAACTATACCGCAATATTGACAACACAAATATGTAAATTAATCAAAATATACATATATGTATAAAAAAAACTAAATTAGTATTATTTAAAACTACATTAGTTACATAAGATACTACAAAGCTAAAATTATTCTTTTATTTTTCACTTTCGCGAAACGGAACCCTAAAATCCTTAAAAGAGTGGATTAAGTTTGAACGGAAAATCCTGAATTCTCATCTTTTGTAAGAGAACTAGGTATCGCTTGCCAAATGTCTAGACTATATTGTTAGAGCAAAAGTTAACTTAATTTGTTAAGTTCTAACTATTAGGAATAAACTAGAATGTATATCGAAATATTTTACTTAAAGTAACAGTAGATAGTGGTGTTAAGACAATACGTTTTCCAGTTTTCGGTCATTACGAGCTATATTGTGTTATTCGACGACACACTTTGCTTAACTAGAACGCAATGAAATGAAATTAATTTTCTTTTAAAATACATACATAATATTCAAAGTCATAGTGCGGCAGCACAGCATCTAACTGTAAACGCGGAGGTTGTGGATTCAACTCCCATTTGAAGGGTCGAATTATTTTTACTTATGGAACCAAATTTCGTTCTCTTACCTTTTTAACATTGGCTTTTAACATTAATATAACTTTGCTAATATGTTTTAAAATAAATAAATAAATAAATAAATAAATACCTGCTAGATTAAAAATATTTAGCCACAATAGCGTGTGTCGTCAAATACTTTTCAATAAGATTACCGCCTATTAGTAATAAAATAATAGTATATTTAATAAGATTTTTTACATATTTTAAGTGAACTTAATCTTTTTTTTAATTAAACTAAAATTGATGACCATCAAAGATCAGTCTACATCAGTACGATGGCAATATAAAAAATGTAAATTATACATGATCAATCACAATAAAGCGTAAGAATGAATTGGAATCTCCACTGATCTCCGACCTGCAGGAGGACCGCCCCGCAGGGCGCCGATCAATCAAAGAGATCCCTTTAGAGTTACATTATTAGAAAAACTACATAGCTTGGTGATCAAAAAAACTTTAATACAATGTAGGAAAGATATAAGATCGATTGGTATTGTATATAATAGTTAGAAACACAATCTTTTTTTACTAAAGTTTATAGTGAGACAATGAGGCCATCGTAGCGCACGGCACGAGCGTGTGATTGTAAGCACGACCAGTAGTGGGTTTGATTCCCACTCGGGGGAATGATTATATTTAAAATTATTTTCATTTCCTTGCTCTAGTAGATAAAGTGAGGCGTTGAGTTTTGTCAACACACAATATGTCGAAATTAGATTTTTTCCACATTTTTGTATAATATTTTGCAAAAATACTTAAAAATAGAAGAAAAAGTAAACTCTCTAAAGCTTGAAACACTGCTGGTTATATATGAGATATTATGTAACCAGTCTCGGTTAATCCTAACTTCGAGAGACATTTTACGGAAACAAGAACATCTTAATCTTATAAGGCTATAAATTCATCTCAAGCGACGTCTTAAGATAAAACTGCTTATTAAACCACTCGAGTGCTCTACAATAGAGTAGCTCACTCAAGCGTAGTATAGTAGAACAAAGGTAATTAAAATTATATACAATATTAACTACGGAAGAAGTGATAAATGGGGCAGTTGTTGTAGGTTCAATAGGCTTTTGGGGCAATGTTCATATTTGCAATAATTTTTTTTATTTCTTAATATAATGAGGCAAAGAATGAGTTTTTTTAAAATTAACAAAAAGTAGGGGAAATCTAATCTAATCTAATGTAATCGAGCTTCACGCTGTATTGCTAGCGGAGTAGTCAGAGAGAGGAGAGTGCCAAACGCTACGATCTCTACATACCTCTTTCACCTCGTCCACTGTCATCAACCTCTTCATACGAGTACATGCCCTCCGGGGAGTCCTCATGCTTTTTACGTGAGAGGAGACCTCAGTTGCCCTTAAAAACACAATATCAAAGATACTAGAGGAAGGTCACGTAAAAAAGCATGAGGATTTTGATTTCCCCCGCGTGAATGTATGAAGAGGTTGATGATAGTGAAAGAGGCGAAAAAGGCATGTAGAGATCATAGCGTTTGGCACTCTGTTTTCTCTGACTACACCGCTATCAATACAGCGTGAAGCTAGATTAGATTAGTACGCCAGTTAACGTTCAATTAATTTTAATTGACACTTCTGAGTGTAAATTATATATTTATTGTTATTTCAAATATTATGGATATTTATTTTTATACACTATCCTAAATACAGAGTAGGTCGTAAAAATCCAATTTTAGACGCTCCGTTCCCCACGCAACACCCGATTTATAAAAAATTCTGTATTGAGTGAATTCTGTTACTTAACGTTGTGATTTGTCTTTTTGCCAGAGCCAGTAAATACCTTGTGGGTTCAACCATCGCGTCTACAGTTAAACGCTGTGCCGCTGCGCCATGATGGTGTAACTGATATCCCAAACTCCTTTGAAAATATTATTTAATAAATAATGCCTTAGCTCGTGATGTGTCTAGTGGTTAGAACCGTTTATAGTTGTGATCGTGAAGAACCCAAAATCTTTTAGAGATTCAGAGGTAACAGTATTAAGAATTCCATATTATGCCATTAGAAGGTATCGCTTTAATAAGATATAATATTTGCCAACAGAAGTTGTTCTTGTGTCAGTTATTGGNATATTGGTCAAAGATCACTTGGGATCCACAATATGTGTCGCCCCTACACATATATTGCCTTTATAAGAAATTCGATCCTAAAAGCTCGTGCCATCATAGACTTCGAATTATCATATTATATTTATTATACATTTGGTACGAGTCTTTATGTGCATCATATATATTAGTACCGTAGTACTTGATAGTTTGACTCGACCGCTGCCTTCCGAGTTCTGCACCCACCTATATAGACAGAACGACGGTCGCGACACTCGGGACGACAATACACGAACTCGTTTCGATTAATTTGGTATTAAAATATATAGTGTGTATTATTCATAGTTAACTATGTTATTTATGTGTATTGCCATGCATATTTTATTTTATTTATTTATTTATTTTTAACTTATACCCAAGATACTGTTACAATGGCCGTAATAATATCTTGATACACGTAATATGAAATGGCGTATAAAAAATAACATTCACGCAAGGATTCGCGATATTAACGAGGTAATATGATAAAGTTGTATAAAAACTCATATTATTAGAAGTTTCTTCGGATATTTATATAATTTTACGTAAAGCAAATTTCCTTATGAATGTAAATATTCGCGTTGTATATTTCATATATGTTCATTATATAAATAATTATGATATATATATATATATGTACGTAGCGCTTCGTTTCAACACAAAGAAATGAAGAAAATATTAAATGTTTAATTTTCTCGAGGTGAAATCGAACTCAAGCCAAACGCTGTTCCACTGCGCTAATATGGTGTATATATAATCGCAAGTACATCTTAACATTTAATTCTAAATGTTTACTCAGCCCTAGGAAGCCCGAGGAGGTCTGAGGAGGTCGGGGGTAATAAATAGCTAAGACAAGCTTAGACTTGTCGCGGCCCCTATTTACTTATTGCTAATTTATGCGAAACCTTGGCGCGGCGAATTTTGAAATGTTTTTGTTTCTACTATAGTAAAAGGGTGCATCTTGGTTGTAGAATTTAATTTAAATGTTTTATTTTCTGTTTTTCTTGTATAATATTTCTTCACGTTATCTCTGGTCATATAGAGATATTAAATTAAGAAACAATATTGTTTAATTTTTAGAGTTAGGGATATATTAAATAAGGAAGAAGAACTTGGTGTTCAGGCACGTCATTTTCCATTTCCAGATATTGTAACCCAACGCCGACAGGACCTTGAGCGTGGTGTATGATCATAAATTTGGATTCGTGACTATGTATGTGACATACAGATGTTACATTGTATTTGTATTTGTACTTTGTCATTAATTTATCAGTGTCAACTCTGAAACGCATATAAAAATAGAATATTTATTTTAAGTTATATGTAAACACAACAACATTGCACCGGGGAAATAAAAACATGATCATCGAAAATATAAATGTGTAATGAGAACCAAATTCCAAACGAAATGGGAGGTCTGTATGGAATCAAGTTCTGTGATCATACGGGATGTAATTGAACCTTAATATATAACTAAATATTTTCGTACGTACACTATACACGTGGATCACTCTATTAGGTTAATATTAATTTAGGTTAATATTAGCGTGTTTAAACAAACAAATACTTTAACTTTGTAATATCAATATAGATTTACTATAAGAACTTTAATAGGCAACCCTGGTTCTATAGTAACGGGGAAATGACAGTTTATTTCGTTAGCCACTTACGAACTGATTGGGCTCACATCGTAAAAGTTTACAGGAAACCATCTTGTGAACTCATATTAGTGATGATAGCTATTATTAGCTGAATACGGATGTGAAATGTCTGTAGACGATGGTCGTGGGTTCGAGTGACTATTTTAGAAAATATTCATAGTAAGTTTCTTTTTCCAGTTTGTTTATTTAAATATTATGAAAAGGGCGATATATATATAGAAGGTATTTTGGCACACTATACAGCGTCTAACCATAAACGTGATTATTGCGGGTTCGATCCTTGCTCAAAGCATGATTTAAGTTATCTCTATCTTTCTATCTTTACTGGTAAAACAAACGCAGCATTTCCACTTAATAGAGCGAAAAGATTTCAGGTAGCTGAAGGTTCTTTCTACCTCTAGCGCTATGCGGAGAAAATAGGAAGGTATAAAAATAAATTATTAAATACTATACGCTTCAGTGATATACTTAGATAACGTAATTTAACGAATAATAAAAATATTCTTAGATAACGTAATTTGTAAGGACATTTGACGGTCACTCGAACAGCCATTGTATGCTTAAAATTATATTAAAATAAGGATAAGGAATATTTTTTGAGACAATTTTGGTATATATAACTTGAACCCAAGTTCCTCTTGTAAACGAAAAGGTTCGCCTCCTGCAATGTTCAAATGTTTATACATTTTCTATCCTTGGTACGGAATAATACTTTAAAGATATGTAGAATAATAATAATAATATGTTTCTCTTGTTTGAAATAAGCGAGGAACAACGCATTTAGATACTAGTTTACCTCTGCCTACACTACATAAATTAAAACGTGAAGCTAAAATTTAACGTGTTGCGTTGTTATTTAGTTACTACTCCTTTGAAATCGAACCTACATAGTTGTAATCACATCAAAAATATAATTTTATACAAGTTTCCTTTGGTCTACAAAACCTTACCGTACGACACTTTACAGCCAGAGCCACCCTCCGGGAGCGCGGTAACGAATTAATAATGCCTTAATGTCTTCTCCCGAACATAAATTATTTTTATCTCAATGTTTTTTGAACGTCTCTCTTGAATTTTCTTGTGTCTTACACGTTCTGGTTTCGCTATGAATTTTATATTCTTAGCATTCCCCGTTCAGATGTTAGCGGCTGTTATTCTTCGTTATGTTTCAAACGATGTTGCGTGAGCAATACGTTGCTTATTATACTTGTATTTTTCCGTCTGATTCAAGTAAATAATAACAACAAAATATATTAAGCAGTGTTTTTCGTTTTCATGAAAGTAATGTTATTATATCTTAAAAAGGAGCATCTGAATGTAACCACAACTGCTGTAGGTTCAATTTCCACTCAGGGAAATTATTTGTCTTAAACAAGATACGTCGTTATCTAAATTCGAGGCCGACGTGGCGCAGGGCCACAAGGGAACAAGGGTGTGACTGTAACGCGACTGTTGTGGGTTCAATTCCCATTTAAAAAAATAATAGTTTTTTTTTGTTTTGGTAACAATTCTTCTGTTGTCGCGGAACTAAGTTTCGCCCCTTAACAACTCAAGCAAGGAGCAGAAGCAGGTCTTAACACTGCCTTCCCGCTGCTTAGCTCGCTACATGCAGGATACAGCGTGAAACTAAAGAAAATGTACAAAATCTTTATCTCGCACGAGTTCAATAAACGAAATCTCAAGTACGGTTGAAATGTACGTTTCATTTAAGTTTTCTCGATCTGGTCAAGATTTACTCTTATTAGTTTATACTTCTCGTTTAGTTTTGCAATCTTTGTATCTTCGAAGTAGTTCTTTCGTGTATTTTACAACGCTTTTTACAAAATGGAAAATATAAGGACATAAAAGGGTTTCTTTCTTATTAACTTAATTTGAAATTTGCGTTAAAAAAGATCTCTCTATTTTGTTATAGAAATAGGAAGGACGTGCAAAACGAGCACAGTGGCACAACGTTTGATTGTAAACGCGACGGTTGTAGATTCAATTCCCACTCGAGGAAAATGATTTGATTTCATTTTTTCGTTTTGGTAAGAAAATAAAGCGTCTCGGAGATAGGGCGGGAGCTGGGAACAGAGTGAACTTAACATAAAATTCGCTCTGCCTACAATGCTATAAATGCATACAAAGCAAAACTATAAAAACAAATAATTATTACATAAAATACGATCTGAACTTACGACCCATCCTACACGACACCGCCTACAACAAGTAGCTCACGTGTTAAATACAAAACTTATTTACGTCGAAACTTTAGTAAGTCTAACAAAGCCCCCGCGTACGATTCTAACTTTACTTAGAATTACATAAACTTTCTACCTTTTATATATATTGCGGTTAGTTCCTTATTTAAGCGTTTCTGTAAGCTTGGAGGCTATCGTTGGAAGAATTGAGATTGTAAACACGACGGTTGCGGGTTCGATTCCAATTCGGGAAATTGTTTACATTTAAATATAGTTTTTATCAGCGGCATCACCTTTGTAGTTAAATGGAAATGATGATCACTTAATATAACTTATACATTTTTGTTTGTTTTTACTGTCTATATGAGATGGAATATGTCTAAAATTTACCTGAAAATAAACACCACTCATTTTCACGTGTTCAGTTGCGGAACTCAACGTCGTGCTATGTCTTGTTACCAGAGCGAGGAAATGAAAATAAATAATTCCTACGAGTGACAATTAAACTCTAAACCACCGCGTTTACAGTCCCACTGTGCTGCAACTCTTATTTTCTGTATCATATTTAAAGCAAACAGTATGAACAAAGGATTGTATTAGCGTTGAGGTTAGACCAGCCTCAGGGGACGTCGGAAATATCGCTTCACGCCCACCGCTTCTTGGTAAATAACGATGTAAGGCAAAAAAATTTTTGCAATTTATGATGACAAATTATTTTCTATGTGTGATACATTTATTTGTTACTAGCGACCCGCTCGAGACTTCGCCCGTTTATGTTATAAAATTATTTAATTTCTCAACAATATTGTATTAAGTAAAAACATTTCAATTTTAAAGACAATATTCAAACATTGAAAAATAAAGTTTTAGTCAAGTCTAATAATTAACATTGACATATCTTTTTTATTTATGAACTGTTCTATATGAAACTATCACTAAGTGTTAGATTGGTTAAGCCGTTTTTGAGATTAGCATGTATAAACGCACAGATAAATATATAAAAAAAATAAAAATTAGTGAAATAAAAAATTTGCGCGACGATTGTGGGCTCGATTCCCTCCAGGGAAATAATTGTTTCCATTCCCTCGTTCTGGTAACAAGACAAAATGCGACGTTGTATTCCACCGCTCACATGTAATTTATCAAAATTTGTGGCCTAATACTAGGTTTCTTTGTCTGTCCTGTTAAATGGGAAATGCAGCTAAGGAAGCATTTAGCACAGTATCGAACTGGTAACTTAGTTAAAAGTTACGTACCAAAGTTGTCGTAAAGACAGTTTATAGTATGAAAATGTGATGTGTAAACAAAGAGCCATACATCAAGTGCGGTTACAGCCCAAAGGGACTTACGGAAGTATCGCACTCCGCCCCCAATCATTGGAAAACCAACATCTAACATTCACT
This sequence comes from Heliconius hermathena, assembly GCA_013403705.1. Classification (NCBI taxonomy): domain Eukaryota; kingdom Metazoa; phylum Arthropoda; class Insecta; order Lepidoptera; family Nymphalidae; genus Heliconius; species Heliconius hermathena. Next base: position 290,605 of record JAAIXJ010000144.1, on the reverse strand, counting down.
TAGAATGGCCATTATGAGCGCGATTTCTATAGCTTTATGAATACTATAACTTTATGTTACTATTTTGTTTGTGTTTTTTATGTTTTCTTTGCTTATTGTTATTATTTTGTAGCATCACATACATACATCCCGCATATAGAAGGGAATGCACTGATTAACTAGTGTTAAATCTATGCCCCACGCATTGAACAGTTTTTGAGATATTGCATGTGAGTACCAGAATTTAGAACAGCGTTTTTCCTTGTTACTTGCGCTCTGCTAAGATGACACAGCGCAGCGTTGAGTTCCGCCCCTTAACACGCTATGCCTCAACATTTTGTCAAAGAGTGAGTAACGTAATGTTTTAAAATTATAATCCCTCTACCTATTCTGCTATGCGGGTAGACAGAGGCATTCTTGAGTAAAAGTGTGAAGCTGTTTATAATTTTATTACAATTAGCTATATATTTCTAGAATAATAAAGCTTAACATGGTGTTGTTTTATAGACATATTTCCACGGTAATTTGCGCGTCGTGAATAAAAACTGATAAGATCAAATGTGGCATACTGATAACAGATACAATGTATACAACATTAGTGATTTAATTAAAATTGATTGATTTATTGAGGCCGTCATAGCGCAGCAGTACAGAGCCAGAGTATTAATGCGATGGTTATAGGTTCGATGCCCTACTCTACATTTTAGTATCAAGCCAAAGCTTGGCACTGATTTCCGCCATTTAATATGCATCACAAAAAACGCGCAAAGGGTGGAGAACGGATTGTCTTAGCACTAAGTTTCTTTTACCTATCCTGCTTTAGCGTGATACACTATGAAGCTACATTGAACTTTAAAAAAATGTTAATATTTGAAATTTTGCTTAAAAATTGTAGA
>JAAIXJ010000144.1:249096-287806 GCA_013403705.1 Heliconius hermathena | reverse complement strand
GGGCGGGGCGGTGCCCGTACTCTTTCTTCCTTTTATTATAACTAGTTCGCAGTTATAGTGGAGAGGAAGATAGGACGCGCTCTTGGCTTATCTTCGGACGAGCTTCGAGTTATGACAATGTTATATTGTCGAGTCTACAGTTATATTAATAACTGACACAAGAACAACTTCTGATGGCAAATATCTTATTAAAGCGATACCTTCTAATGGCATAATATAAAATCCTTAATACTGTTACCTCTGAATCTCTAAAAGATTTTGGGTTCTTCACGATCACAACTATAAACGATTCTAACCACTAGACACATCACGAGCCGAGGCCTTATTTATTAAATAATATTTTCAAAGGAGTTTGGAATATCAGTAACAATACTTTGTAAATAACCGTAATACCCTAATATTTAGCTACTTGTATCTTATTTTATCCTATAACAAATATTTAGTATTAATAATTGAAGATCACACTTAGTCTAAATCAGGGATAACATATATAAAATATAAAATTTAAATCTCTACAAGAAACAACCCTGTCACATCCCCTACCCAGTATCCGGTATCCTGGGACACGGATAATAAAAACTCGCCTACGCCATGATTAATGACAGCTCTGACCTCTGGCTGACCGCAGTTGAAACAGTGGCTTCGTGCTTGACTTCACTCTGCTTCATTTTTAACACTTTATTATTTTAAAATTAGTTTCACGCTGTATCCCGCACACAGCAGGGTAGGCAGAGGGAACCTAGTGTTAAGACACTCCGTTCCCCACTTTCTGCCGAATTCTGGAGGCATTGCGTGTTGAGTGGCAGAACTCAACGCCGCGCTTAACTTCGACACCAGAGCGAAGAAATGGAAATATAAATTTAAATATTCATCTCCTCGAGTGTCCAGTCGATTTTGCAGTCACACTTCGTGCCGCTGCGCCACGACCGGCCTCAATTTTTATTTTTATTTATTATTTTAAAAAATATATGAAAATTTTGTAATTGCTTCAGAATGATATCTTAAATTTGTAAGGGGCTACGACAACGGCAATAAAAAAATTAAAGCATATAACGCGACGGTTGTAAGTTCGATTCCCACCCGGGGATATGAATTATGTTTATTTCTTCGCTGTGGGAACAAAAGAAAAGGCCCCGTTGAGTTCCATCACTTGCCACGGAATATCTCAAAGATCGAAATTTGGTATTGAAATGCTACATTCTATTCTACTGTTCGCGGATTTGCAATAGAGGAGATTGGCTTAAAGATTGGTCACATTCTTTGTTTATCACTCTTCATAGGAGGGTTCAATTAAAAAAAGCGAATAACTTCTGCCTTATTTCTCTGATATCCCATCTTACGCTTACTTAAAAAGAGACTACAAGCATACTCGTATATAAATTAAGAAATTGCTCAGGAACAAGCTGGCTTTGCTAAAGGAAAAGGTGCACGTGAACAAATTCTAAATCTAAGACAAATCATTGAAAAGGCATGTGTGTTTAATAATCCACTGTTTATATGCTTTGTTGATTTTCGGAAAGCATTTAATAATCGTTAATCTAATGGGTGTGCCACGACATCAGATCTATCTCGTAAGGAGACTTTATGAAGATTTAGGGTTGGGTTCTCTGAGGTTCTATTGGAAACTCTGAGGTTTTAAAACTCAAACTAGCGCTTGGCAGGGATGCATTTTCTCTTTCTTCTTGTTTAACATCTACACCGAATGCATTATGAGAACCATTTTGGAAAACGGGGATAAAGGGGTTCTTATTGGTGGTTAAGTGATCTCAAATCTCAACACGCATGGGCAGACTCGACCGGATCATTACCACCCCCGGCGTTTAAAACCGGCGTTAAGTAGTGGCTTTACGCCACTGCGTTTCGTATCAGGTAATGCTGGGCTCCGGCGCCCAACCCACCTTAAAGGCCGGCAACGCACCTGCAGCTCCTCTGGTGTTGCACGGGGTCGTGAGCGGCGGTAATCACTTACCATCCGGTGAGGTGACCCGAACGCTCGCTTGCCTTGTCTTTTCCATAAAAGAAACCGCTCTGACTTAAGTGAGATATCAAAATGCGAAGTTGTTCAGAGCTTCAAAAAGAAGATCTGTTTTGGTGTGATTGCGCGATCTGGTGTTGAAAAGCTCAAGAAAGTATGGAAAGATGACCGCTTAAACAAAGCACCAAGTTTCGATTAATGAAAGACGCCTTTGAAATGTGGTTCTAGAGGCGCTTATTAAGAGTAAGAAACCCAATTTTCAAGACAATGCATGTGGGTTGGGGAACCCAAAGCCGCGCTTCGTTTAAAAAACAGAACGATAATTTATTCCCTATAAAAATAGTTTTATCACTTCAATAAGTATCAAATCCCAAATCCTTTACGTTTACAGTAATACGACTCATTTTATAATGTTAATAACGTATAGTATAAAAAATATTATCAGATATAAAAAGTAATCTCGCCACACGACGCGTGAAGAAGTGAAGGCGCGACAAATGAACGCGTGTTGATTCCATTAGTTCTGTTCGCTGCTTTGGGTAATATCATTATTAAAGTGTTAAGGCGCCGTTGCTTTCTCTAAATGTAATATTTAATTTTTTTAGTTTCAAGCTGTATACCATTGTTAAGAGAATTCGTTCTTAATTCTTTGCTTTTTTTTAGTTTTACGCTTTATTATAATATTAAGACACTCTGTTCCTAGCTTTCAGCTCATTTTTCGAGATATTTCGTGTTGAGTAATACAACTCAACGCTGCGCTTTGTCTTGATACCAGAACGAGGTAATAAAAATATTTTACTGACACAAATCGAGAAACGAACACACGGCCGTCGCGCTTACAGCCAGATACTATGCTGCCCTATTTCGTCGTTCCGAGACGAAATACAGCGTTTTTTTAGCCCCTCAATACACAATGTCTGGAAAATTCAACGCTAAGTTCCTTCTTCCTCTACCCTGCTATATGTGGGATATAGTGAGAAACTATAAAAAAATATTTTGCTTAAATAAAAATCGTATAAGAAATGCGGTAAATTATATTTAGGAATACGCCATTGGCGACTAACGTCCTCCCAGCTTAAGATTGATCGCTCGCATTAGGAGCCTGGTCAGAATGAAACGGTATATCGTCCATTTATTGCGATGACATTTTATTCTAAACGTATTTCGAATTATTATATTTGTTTGATAGTACACGTGGGGGTTGTAGGTTCAATCTTCACTTTGGGGAATAATTTATTTTCATTTTCTCAACCTGATAACGTAAAGTGCAGGGTTACCTTCCGCCAGTGAACACATAATGTCGTGAATTAGGTAGAGAATTGGAGCATATTGACAATAGACTCTTTCTGCCTACTCATCGATATTCTGGATACAATCTTAAGCTGAAAGAAAAAACATATCTATGAAATATAAGTAATATGCAGTCGCTATATGTTTTTTTAGTTACTGACAGAGTATATTTTCATTTTCCATCTCAAATAACAAGACAAAACGCTGTGTTGAGTTCCGCTACTAAACACATAATATCTCAAAAAATTGTGTGGGGATCGGAGTGTCTAAACACTAGGCTCCCCTTGCTTATCCTTCTATATCCGGGATACAGCTTAAAGTAAAAGAAAATGATTAACATGTTATAGAGCTTCCCTTTAAACTATGTATCCGTGTCTTTTACTTAACATTTATTTAATATGCTGATTGCGTTAAACATTGAAAGGTAAATTAAAACGTCCACATAAACTATTATGAGACCACGCTATTCTACCTCCCATTATAGCTAGTAATGAGAAACCATCTAAATTGTAATACTGTTTTCGTCTTTAGTTAAAGATAGAAATGGAATCACTAATCGTTATATTAACTTTATAATATGTTCAGTTTTGTGTGTATAGCTGCTAAAAAACATATTAAATTGCAAATGTTATCTCAGTATTTAGTCTACTTATGCACATTTTTTAGCTTCACACTGCACCCCGCACATTGCAGGGTAGGCGAAGGAAACTTAGTGCTAAAACACCGTTTCCTTTAAAACACTTCCGATCCCCACTTTCCACCAAATTTTAGAGGCATTGTGTGTTGAATGATAGAACTCAACGCCGTGCTCTGCTTGTCTATTGAAAATATATTATTTTTTTATATAAGTGGAGCCGTGTAGAATGAATAGTATTAAAATCATTAAGTATCTCATTGCAGTTGGAAACATAAAATATCATACATATGACCACATTGTGACAGCATCATTTACTTCGCTTGCTTCAAATTATTAAAGTTAATATTAGATTGTGAACTTCTATATTAAATATTTTGAAAGTGTTGACTTGAAGCTAAACATAGTAAAACTGTTATATATTATATATAATACTAGCAGCTTACAGGCAGCTTTGTGCGCTAAGTTTGTTGTTATATCATTATATAAAAATATACAGAATGTTAATATACATTGTAGCCTATGTATTATTCAAGTGAAACAAGCATCTATTATTTTATATTTATAATATGAGTAAGATAATATGAGACTTCTATGTCATATATTTTTTTATCTTTATAATGATTTCCACGTATTGTAAGATAGGCAGAAAAAATCCGTGTTAAGACATTTTCCCAAGCACCGCCTTATTGACGTTCAATAGTTTTGAAAAACCCAGCAATTAAAAAAACATTACATATATCTATCGTAAGAAAATCTTTTTTAAACCACGAAAACACATAAATGTCGATAAATAAACAAACTATTATAAAAACATGTAAATATAAAATGTATTTTACTTATTTTAATAAGAAAGTAACGAGTCTTTACTGGTACTTACGTTTACGTTTAAAAGACGAGATATTTGAAAATAAAACCATAAGTCGTCTATTGAATTCAGCAATGGCGTGTAAAAAGGGACACTTTGAAGATATGGATATGTTCTCTTTACAGAATCTTTTGTATTGCCACAGTGTCGTGTGGAAGGGAATTGATAAACAATATTAATACTTGGTAAAAGGAAAGCTGAATTTATGTTGAAGTTATAGGTTTAGTACAATATTTTTCATGATTTAGAGATATAATGTTATTATAAAGAAAACGTTATGAATATCAAATTAGAATTTAAAAATAAACACAGAGTAAATGCTAGAAAAATGTATCAATACGTATTTATTTTGAACATTTATTCTAACCGGACAAGGAGAAAATATTCAGCTAAAAACATTTCCCCGAAAAGGAATCGAACCCACAAGCATCGCTTATATGATGAGCACGGTACTAAGATGTCCCCTTGACATTTTTTATTGATCTTTTTGTATATGAACATTTATTTATACGCAACGTTGAATTCCACACAACTCACAATGCCTCCAGAACTCGGTGGAAAGTGAGGAACGGAGTGTCTTAACCCTAGGTCGCCGCTGCCTACCCTACTGTGTGCGGGATACAGCGTGAAACTGGAAAATATTATAGAAACATTTATTTACGAGTATAACACAATTACAGATGTTCCTTGTCTTTTTTCTTCTTGACGTGCTAAATTATTTTAAAAATTCATATTGTACAGCTTTGTTCTGTATCATTTAAATTGGGATCCACATTATAATTAATAATGATCTTTATAAAAAAAAATTACATAGCATACCTATTATTCTACTTGAATAATTATTATGCCGTATAGCGCCAGCAATACAGCGTCAAAGTGTGACGGCTGTGGGTTCGAATCCCACTTGGCAACATAAACAATTTTATTCCTCGTTGTTGTTACAGCACAGATTGCGTTAAATTTCGCCACTTAATACGCCATATGGCGAAAATTAGGCGAAAAGTGAGGATCGAGGACTGAATTCCCTCTGCCTACTCTGCTATATGCGGGTTACAGCGTGAAAGTAAAGAAAATGAGTGCTTATATTTACAATAGAGATAATTTCCGTAGTGAAATATCATCCAAACTTTTTAATAATTACTAAAGACTTATAAAAAACTTAAAGTTGTTCGTCGTTTTTACAAGTCTCCCCGCGATCCACGACTGGGTTTTATCATTTCTTTCATAATTTCCAACTCGGTGAGGGAATGATTTGTAAAGGTCTGATCTACTTAAGTCCCATCTCCTCCTCGTCCTCCGCAATCACTGGACCTTTAAGACGGTCGTGATAAATTATTTTCGAATGCGACAAAAAGGGCGATATTTTCAACATTTATAATATGGGTCACGAATTTGTAATTCGTTTGACATGTTCATTTAAAAGTGGTAGTTGTCGGTTCTATTCCTAAATCTTTTCTAAGGAATATNTCCATAATTGAAAATATAGAATATTATTAAATAGCGTAGTTCACAAAAACCGCTATAGATAAGAAGTTTCTTTAGCCTTACGCTGTATCTCGCGTATACCTAGGTGAGTAAAAGAAACCTAGAGTTAAGACACTCCTTTTTCCACATACCGTCCAATTTTCGATACGCTTTGTGTTAGATAAAGTAACTGAACGCCGCATTTTATCTTGTTATATTTCTCCAGCGAGAAAATGAAAAAGATTCATTGTCGAACCCAGAACCGTCGTCTTTACGAAAAACTGTGCAGTTGCACCACGACGACATCAATAGATTTATAAAATATAATATAATAATATATATACATTACAAAGCAGTTATGGGCCACGTAGGCCATCGTTTATAAAGCGACGGTTATGGGTTCAATTTTACTCTACCAACATAAAGCTCAGCGTCGAATCCCGCCTTATTACCATACCTTATCACTCAATCGCAACACTCTCATATATATCCGTGTATATAGTATATATAGTGTAGAAGCGCGAAAATAAAAAACAATAAGTCTAGTCGATACTGTGAACCGACTCAGAAGCAGATAGCGTCAGTCCACTCTAATGAGCTTAATTTGCAAAAGTCACGGCGAAAAGATAAAGTTACGTACTAATAGAACCTTGTCGAAGGGCGCTTGGCGCAGCTTCATTGTAATTCGTTCATTTAATTATTTAGTTTTTAGATGTTTTTTTTATGCTTTTAGTTTCAAGCTTTTTCTCGTAAAACAGGGTATGCAGAGGGAACCTAGTGCTAAGAAATTTTGATCCCCAATTCTTTACTTACTGTTCAATTTTCGGTACATTGCGTATTATGTAATGAGAGTTATCGCCACGTTTGGTTTACCAGACCGAAGATATGAAAATAAATTAAATATTGACTATATTTATTTCTCCTGAGTGAGAATCACACCCACAATTATCCCGTTTTAGTCAAATGCTGTGTTGCTGAGCCGTGACGACTTCGTTTCTACTTATATACCTACATTTGTATTTTATATATAATGTATTTTTAAACTTTTCTATTATATATTAAATATATTATACTTTTCTATTATATTATATATTATATAATATATTTAATATATAATAGAAAAGTTTAAAGAAATTTGATATAAATTCAAATTCAAAATTCAAATTCAAAATATTCTTTATTCAAATAAACTTNCCCTAAGGGTTCAAATAAGGGGTTGAAAGTTTATATGGAAAAATCTTTAAATTACCACCGATTTTTATAAAAATTTAAATTCAGACTGTTAAAAATATTTTATTGAACACGTGGTTCGTGGTTTTTTTTGGATTCCCTCCTAATAAGCGGGCGAAGCCGCGCGCGCCCTCTAGTTATTAATATTTATTTTTCCTGAGTGAGAATCACACCCACAATTATCCCGTTTTAGTCAAATGCTGTGTCGCTGAGCCGTGACGACTTCGTTTCTTCTTATATACCTACATTTGTATTTTATATCTAATGTATTTTTAAACTTTTCTATTATATATTAAATATATTATACTTTTCTATTATATTATATATTAAATATATTATATAATATATTTAATATATAATAGAAAAGTTTAAAGAAATTTGATATAATGTGTAAAGCTTCATTTTTATAATGTGTAATACTTGATTTTTTCTACTTTTCATCTATATTGTAGGTATAAATAAAAAAAATACAATATTTCTTTTATTCTTCCTAATTATTGATTGTAATGTTTTTTGTTACTTTACACTCAATTTCCTATTGAAAGAATCGCTGAAGTTGTTGTAGCGGTTGATTATAAAACGTTTCTAAAATTAAGCGGAAATTTTAAGACCTACCTACCCTGTTGTATAAATTATATATAATTATTAAAACACGAGTCTATAATTATAAAAAAAAACAACTTTACGTACTTAACTTAATAAATATGACAAAATCATCAAAATGCGTTGAAAATTTTGCGTTACCAAGCATTTTACACAAAGAAATTGCAGGGAATTTGTAAAATTTCTGTCGGATATCCCCTAAGCTCCGTTAAAAGGACAGACCGGACGCGAAGATATAATGTGGCATATAAAATTGAACTTACTGTGCTAAAATATTCAAGTTTTTTATTCTTTTTGTTACAGGTAAGTCTTTTTGCAAAGCTTTTTTTTACAAGGGAACGAAGGTAAGTGATAGAATTATTAAAACTTATGTAATTGTTTATACTTAAGCACAGTTAAAACTAACTCATTTATTTCTTTTCTCTCTTATTTATGTTTATAGCGTTATTCCACATTACGGATACATCTTGATAAAATATATTTTTTGGAAACGTATAAAACTTGCAACCTTAGGAACTCGTCCTAGCGTTCTGACCACTAAACCATACATTCTCAAGAAACTACGTCGAAATTCTTGTACACTTTTAAACCTTATTTATGTTGCTCACATCTCTATGGGGATATTTTTTCGCTTATAAATAAAATTAATTACTTTATAGAGGAAGACAGAGTGTTTTTCATAAAAGTAGCTATTTATTTTATCAGCATCAAATAGTTCAAAATAAAAAAATGTCTATAATGTTATTGTTTCAGTCCTAATAGAGTACAATATTTATTGGAACGTCCTGAATAATTATGCTAATAATTTTTCAAATGACCGCTCGGTAATCGAACCCACAACTGTCACGTCTACAGCCACATATACTCTGAGACTATGGTTGTATTTCAATATATATTTTTTGTAGATCTAATATATTAGAAGAAAATGTTTTAATAAGTTCTAAATCAAGCCAAAAAATAGAAAACTATATTAGAAGTATTGCTATAAAAATTATGTTGTTTTAATGATAATGCTAGTAGACTAAATTGTCCATATTTTTTGCGATAATGAAAAGCTCATCTAATATAAACCTAACACAAATACATCGTATGTCCACAAAGCCGATTGCCATTCCGAATTTCCTAACAAAACTATCGCATCTCATACGCACAATTACTGCTAAATGCGATAAACCATTCAAGCTAGGACCTCCGTAAGGAAAATACTTGTAGAAGTCCAAGTAAACTTATTGGACATTGTAGAGCTCTCAACATATTGGTCACTTTGGATCTCATCTCCTAGCTTCTCATGACTTTAGTTATTGTGATATCTAATTTTAGACTTTATCTGTATTTGAGGAAGCTTTAAAATGCCTTTTCTTGGCCGTCATGGGGTGGGACAGAACGAAATACAAATTGATCCCATCAGAATTGTCGGCTCCCGGGATACGGTGTTTAAGGGAGATAGTGTCAGAAATTACGTTACACTAAAACAGTGGATTAAACCGGCGGGTGTGCTCTAAATTGTAGGCCATTTAACCTTAATTGCTTGAGGATCTTTGGATGTCAGTCTGAAGTTATCAAAGTTCTCTTTCTAAACAATTTAGGTACAATGTATGTATATTGTATGTATACAATATACCATCAACTAAACAGTACAAAATTACAGCTTTTCTTATTTGTGTTATAGATCACAAGAAAACACACTTAAATATCTATACGGATTTATTTTGGCTTCATGCTTTATTCTCCATATCAGGCTAGGCTGGAAAAAATCTAGTGTTCAGACCGCTCAATATTTAAGATTGTTGAAGATGAAGTGTAGGGAGTTAAAATAATAATTCCCCGAGCAAGAATCGAACCCATCATCGCGCTTACAGTCAGACGCTGTCCTATTATGCCAAGATGGCGACAAACCAAACTATTAAAATAAATTGTACTTCAAAAGAATTATATTATTTGTGATATAAATAAAAATTTTAAAGGCCAAAAATACATACCTAAAATTTAAATATATAAAATTCTTCTTTTTCTAATTGATTGACACAATAAACAAACGGAATTGTTGAATATAAAGAGATGAATGTAATAAGTAGGTAGATTCGTTAGAGAATAGCGGAGAGTACTAAGAAAGGGTCGAAACTAACGATATTTTCATTTTTCTCTTAAAGACGACTAGTTTGAAATATGAATTTAAAACATAACACCGACAATAAAACCTTTAGATATGTGTGTGTCATAAATAAAGGCATCCCCGGCGGGGTCGCGCCGCGGTGTGACACGCGGCCGCGATGCGTGCTTGCCAAACTACTCTATGTCAGTACAGATCAGGGTTGGAAAAGAGAAAGTATATTATATAGTATATTACTAATGTATACAATAAGTAATAAATCAATGTATAAATATAAGAAATTAGGCAAAAGCGGTAGGTCATCGTGGCCCAGGGGCATAGCATCTGATTGTAAACGTGTGTTAGATTTTCGATGATTGTGTGTTAGATTTTCTTTTGGGAAAATAAAACATTTTAATTTCCTCACTTTGCTCTCGTAACAAGAAAGAGTGTGGTTTTGAGTCCCGCCACTCAATAAGCTGTGTCTCGATAACTGAAAAGTGCGCGGAGCTTCTTACTAGGTTCCCTATCTTATCTTACTATACTATTGATACAGTGTATACAAGCTTAAGAAAATATGAACATAAAATCTTAATTATTAAAAATTTATGGATGCAAATTTTGTAATTTTAAATCTAAATCTACGTAATTGCAGTATTCTTAATTTTTATCGGAACTACCTACCTATATTTTATATAATATTATTTTATAAGTTCTAAATACAACCCTATTGAAAATATAACTATAGAGCTGTTAATACTAGACTGCGCTAAGCTTCAGCTTCATTTGGCACACTTTCAGATTGCTCAATTGAACGTCCGAATAACGTGGTTTTAGATCCAAAAGTTATATATAAAAGTTTTGTATTCCAGAACTACGAATGCTTTTTAAAGCCATCATAGTACAGTAGAGCTATGCAGGAGTGAATGTTGAATGGGTTCAGAGCCAACTACCACTATTGTTTTCGATCCTATAAGGTAATGAGGCCGTCATAGACAGCTACTGTAAGTACGATGAGTATGGGATCGATCTCCAATAGAGGGAATGATACCATTGACACGTAATGTCTTCAAAATTTGGCGGTGCATGGGCAATGGAAATTTTTAATACTAAATTTCCGGGAAAAAGCGCGAAGCTGCTATTGTATGTAAAATAAATATTGAGTGAAATAATTTATCTCTACCAAACTAAAAGAAATGCTTAAATAAAAAAAGCTTGATAGTTTGAAAGATTGACAAATTGAAGACTAACGAGACACGCTTATCTCCAATTGATCAAACAATTGTAAACGAATTTATGTTCGGCCAGATAATTTCTATATACCCGCATATAAAAATTAAGCTTTGTACACAGAATTAAAGAAACGAATGCATATAAATAATCAAATAAATGTAGGTGTAATTAATTACTAACGTGGCGCAGGGGCATAGTTATGCGACTGTTGTGGGTTCGATTCCCATTGGGGGTAATGAAGTATTTACTACTTAATATTTTTACTTCCTTCCTCTGGTAATGAGACAAACGTTCCAGTTCCACCACTCGGAAATTGAGAATCGGAAGTGTTTAATGACTAGTTTACCAGGTCCTCTCTCCCTACCCATCGTGACGGAGTAGAAGAGAGTCGGATTTTAAATACAATGATTGTGATTTTGATAACCACTTGAGGGTAAATTGAATTCATTTCTTCTTTATGATAGACAAAGCGCGTCATTAAGTTTCGCCTCCGTTTATTCTAAACACTAGATATCTGAACTGCTGTGCGGGGAAGAAACGTAAAGCTGCAATACGTACTGTTTTAATTAATAATGAAAAAATATCACAAAAATATAAATACTAAATGGAAACATTATAACGTTTGCTTTCCAATAGCACAACGATCGATGGTTATCGCTTGATTGGGCGATGTCATCTGACGACGCGCTGTGAATACGAATACTTGTAGTGGAATACAATAGAATTAAGTTGTGTTAAATCAAAATGTGGGGATCGTTCGTGGAATGACGAATGGAATGGAATCAGATAGAGATGTTGACCATTGTTTGACGATCAGCCCGCACGCGGTGCTATGCTGTGCTGGGAATTTTATATAAAATTTGTTTAAGTAGAAGATAATTGGCTAGTTACTATTTATAATTTTAATCTGTATATGGAAAGCCCTAGTACTACACTAATGAAACTAGTGCTTAGATACTCTGTTCTTCACCTTACATTTGTTTTAAATAAATATAAATTGATACCATGCTTTTATTTCTGTACACCGCATACAGGATTCAAGTAAATGTAGTGTTAAGACACTCTATGACGCTCTTGTGGTACGTCGATGTCACGCTTTGTCTTGGTACCAGAGCAAGGAAGTAAAAATAATTCCTACTTCTGATTGGAAATCTAACTCACACGTTGAGTCGCTGCGTCACAGACGTTAGATACGAAAATATTTCGAATAGGGAAATTCTATGGATTAATGTGGAACCACAACTTTTGCGTGTACATATTTTTCAACTGCGTGATGATAGCGCATATGAATTATGACTTAAAATAACTTTATTTTTCAATTATTCTCCTTCCTCTTATAAATTACTGAAATGTTACAATTGATGCATCGTAGTGCAGTGGGATAGCGTCCGACTGTAAACGCAATGATTGTAGGTTACATTCCTATTCAAGGCAATGAAAAAGAAAAAAAAATCTGCTCTGATGGAAGAAACGCGCCGTTGAGTTGCGTGCCTCAAAATACCTTGTCTCAAAAATTGGGCGGGAAGGGAAACTAAGTGCCTTAAGACCAAGCTACTTCAGTGTATATTCGGAAAAAAAAGAAAAGCAGTTTTTGTTTCTTTTTTTGCACAAAGCAGGATAGGCGGAGAAAACCTGAAAACGTTGTGTTAAGATGTTCCTTATTCATTTTCATTACCAGAGGAAATAAAAATATTAAATATTTCATTTCATCGAGTGGAAAGCGAACCCACAACCTATCGCATTTACAGTCACACAATTGTGCCTCTGTGCCACGACTGGCATCCTTTTTTTCCTTCTGATTAAAATATCAAGTCTTTTTCAAAAAAATAATGAAACAAAGATTTTATTACTCATCAAAAGTTAATAAAAGTTACAAAAATAAATTTGCAAAGATCATCTTTTAAGTCCTCTATTCACAAGATTTTATTTCCTTTTTCTTTAAATAGGTATATTTTTTCTACAAATAAAACCTTCTTTCCATAAATATTCTTCATTTCTATAAATAAAGGTGTCATCGGGGCTTTGGACAAGCATTTTTAGGCCCTGTCCTAGCCCCTTCCATCTTTGATTGATCGCCCTTTAGCGATTTATTTACGACTTCGACAAATAACTGTTATTTGCGGGTTAGCAATTCGTCAGATTTTTTTTGCTCAAAGAAACATTATTTGTTTTTTTTTCAGCTTCACGGTGTATCCCGTACATAGCGGGATAGACAGAGGGAACGTGAGAACCTAGTGTTAAGACATTCCGTTCCCCTAAGACAGTTCCATTCTCCTCTTTCCGCCGAATTCTAGAATTATTTCTTATAATTATAAAAATATATTAACGACACTGCCGTCTGAGTGTAAATGTGTCTGAATGTGTAAGCCGTCTGAGTGTAAAGTTGTGGGTTCGATTCCCACGCGTGAGTAAATTATTTTCATTTCCCCACTTTAGTTACAAGACAAATCACAACATTGTTTTCCCCCATTCAGTACGAAATGTCTCAATAATTGTATTTGGAGTCTTTGCACTAGGTTTCCTCTACCTACTCTGCTGTTAACTTATGTGCGTAATGTCTTTAGGTTATATTTCTACTTGGAGAAACTCAACACTGCGCTGTTACGTTACTTTTTGAACTATTAGAGGAATTGATAATACATATTTTTTTTATTAACACAATTAACCACTGAAATAAAATGTTGAAAATTCTAATTTCTTTTTCCGCATCACGCTATATCCCGCATGAAAATAATTCATTTCATAAACGAACTCACAACCGTCGTGCTTACATGAGATACTGACCCACTATGGCTTCACATGTCTAGGTATAAACAATACAATATTCTAATAATTAAAAATAAATATGTACTCATACCTCGGTAGGTATACCGGTGGTATCACCCTATCCTACTATACCCTTGATCAAACACCGAGCCCTTCGAGTACCCTCTGAAATTGAGACGTTTATCTTAGAAGGAAACGCAAACAAGCAACCGATATGTTTCTGCCGTTGCCAGTAACCTTAGCATTTCTAATATTGACGTACAATTAAAGAAAAATTTTGAAATGCAAACGTAAATTGAGCTTTTATAAATAAGATGTATTCTTGAGAAAGTGATGAAGATTTTTTTGAGATAGTGGCGCAGGGGCACACCTGTGTGGTTGTAAAGGCGACGGTTGTAAGTTCAATTTCCACTAGGTGGTATGAATTATTTAATATTTTATTTTTTTTTCACTACTACTGGTAGCAAAGCAAATTAACTGATGTTGTTATCTATTCTATATACTTATATAATAAAACAGTAAAAATATTTTGCCTGTACATTTAATAATTTTGAATGAAATGAATAGAGGGACACTTAAAAAGAATAGTAGAAAGCAAAAATATGAATAATTTCTTTTTTTTTTAATTAATTAGAATGAATAATAACTTAGCATAACATTTAAAGTCGATGTTTCATCAAAATCGGTTAATTAAAAAAAAAAGCTATCGTCATTTGAATGAACTCGAGGCATGAGTTTGCCTGCAAATATTATATAGCAATCTATATCTATACTTATACTTATAATAAAAGTATAATTGTTTGTAATAAATCTGTATTTTTAACTGTATAATATGTATTAATAAAACGTCGTTTTCGATTATTAAATGAAATCAATATTAAATGAAATTAAACATAACAACGGCATTTTTAGCTGTCCGAACAGTTACAGTTAAACTTTAAGCCCAACAGATGGCGCTGTACATAAAGCATTATTTTCTGAAATACACTGGTAAGATTCTTAGCTAAAAATGATATTCGAAACGTCTTAGTTATATGACTGTTGATAAATTAAATATTTCTAAAACACTATTCTTCATAGTACAAACAATAAAGTAAACAAAATTGAATTGTTGGTGAAGGTTACTTTCATAAATCATAAAATAAACCTAAAAATCCTTATAAAAATTACGATAATGTAGTAAAAAAATCATATTAGAAGACATTAAAGTTGTCAGTCAATTCTGTATATTAAATCAATCATGTAATTCAGGCGGGCGAAGCCGTAGGCAGGCCGTTAGTATTATTATCTATATATATAAAAGGACATGTACCTGACTGATTGAGGTAAGACGCATGCACAGCCGTAACCGCTGATGGTAGAAACGTGAAATTTGGACAGATGTTTATTTTCATAATCTGGACATCCACTAAGAAGGGATTTTGAAAAATTTTAACCCTAAAGGGGTGAAATAGGGATTGAAATTTGTATGGTTTTTTTTTTAAATCGGCACCGATTTTTATAAAATTTGAAATTCAGACTCTTAAAAACATTTCATTCAACATGTGTTTCATGATTTTTTAGAATTCACCCCCTAAGGGTGCAAATAAGGGGTTGAAAGTTTGTATCGAAAAATCTTTAAATCACCACCGATTTTTATAATATAAAAAAATTAATTCAGACTGTTAAAAATATTTTATTGAATACGTGTTTCGTGGTTTTTTTAGAATTCACCCCTAAGTGTCCAAATAAGCGGGCGAAGCCGCGCGCGCCCACTAGTATCATATAAGTTATTATTGATCTTTAGTGCAAGATTGAATTTAGATTGTGGGTCTGTTATTTATGGCAGTTTATTTTAGGAATATTTTAAGAATTGATGATTCTTTTCCTCACTTCTGGTGAAAAAATAAAAAAAGCGACGCTGATTTCTGCTATTCAAATATAATACCTTAGAATGTATTATATAAAAAAAAACCTGAATCTGTTCTAAAATCAAAGTATAAATTTTAATGACATCAAATCATATTTGGGTACTTTTTTTGAATGTGTAGGTATACTCTGCATCGAGCTGACAATAAAATACAATAAAATTAACTGATGTTTCTAAACACACATTATTTCTTTGCCACATCCGAAAAAAATATAAAATACATAATATTTATAAAATATAACATATTATTGATCTCTAGTAGTATTTCCGGCAGTCGTAGCCTGGCTTAGGGTAGATCCATTCATTTCTTTTTCGTTTGATCTGCGGAATTTCTTTTATCGGGTTTCTTCATTCACGTCAGACTGAGCAAGCTATTATTTATATTTTGTAGGGATGTGCGAATTTGTTTTCTACATATTAATATATTATTTATGTAAAATATTTAATAATTAAAGATTGAGAGTTTTTACTTTTTATAACAGTAACATACTTTTTCCGACGTTGAGTTCCGTCACTCAACACGCAATGCCTCAAAAATTCGGCGCAAAGTGAGGAACGCAATAATATTAATGGTTATGGTCTTAACCCTAGATTACCAGATTTCCTGTGCCTACTGCCGTGATAGGCATACATTTTAAAACTAAAAAATCTTTAATTAAATAAAGAATTCCATTATATATTTCAAAATTTACTTAAAATGTCTTAATATATCACTATAACACAAACTAAATATTATTTCCCATAAATCTATGGAATGGAAGGATCCAACCATAGTAAATTAAGTAATCAACAGCTATGACAAATGACTGTACGCAATAGCAGGCGGCCACGTCTATACAGCATCTGGCGTTAGAACAGAATATACGGTATCTCAATAATTTACTTAGAGGCTAATGTTTTCATAGAGAGAGTGTACGTTGGTTTATGTTAGTATAGCAATATTTTAAATGTTGTAAGAAAGTTTTTGGATAAATGTATATTATGATTTATATCGATTGATTTATTACTTCTTGGATCGTTTTTTTTTAGTTATTTTAATATACGGTATATATTAATAATAGAGACCCGTCCGCTTGAACCACATATTTATTCATTTAATAAATTAAGCTGCCTTTGGTTTAACCTAGTGTTAAGAGACTCTATTCCCTATTAAGTCACTTCTTTTCATAACTTTCCGCTAAAATCTCGAGGTATCTCAAAGCATGTCGAGTGGTGGAACTCAACACCTGAAGTGTAGTGTATACTAAATTCTCTTTAACTCTTTATTAGGGTTCCGTACTTGAAAAGAAAACCCTTAATAGCAACACTTTATTGTCCGTCTGACCGTCTATCAAGATCATTTATCTCAAGATTGCGTATCAGCTTCACGCTGTATCCCGCGCACAGCAGAGTAGACATAGGGAACCTAGTGTTATGACATTCCGTTCCCCACTTTCATCAATTTGATTGATTTATCAATTTGAAATTAAAATTAAATATTTAAATATACGAAGAAGTGGTTATGCATAGTTTTTGGTTCATTTTTTATGAAAACCTATAGAGTACTTCCTCTGTACCTACAGTTATGAAATTTAGCAAGGGAGAACTTGCAATGCAAGAAAAATGGAAAAAAACCAAAAAGTTAATATTTCTATAAATATTAACTTGAAATATCTATATATTTCATACAAAAAATCATTACAAATTTATAATTGCAGTTCATTTCATACAAAATGACTGCTTATGTCCGCAAATTTAAGTTTGTCAACTTTTTTAAATTGTACTTTCCGTTGAAATACAATTCTAAAATTGCTACGGAGCTCTGTCCGACTTGCACAAGACGAGAAGTTTTTTTATATACTTAAGATACTTATTTCAATTGTCACAGAACAGACTTACGAGTATAAGAAATCAATATCAAAATATTAAATTACTCAGTTAATCCATTACAAGCACTTTTGAATCATCAAGTTAAATTAAAATGTCAGTAGTGTCAGTCTAACAGAAATGCAAAAAATAGAAAAATAATATTTAAATTACGATATCAGACTTAATAATAAAATATTATGATTACCAACACAAACAAAGTCCTGCTCAAAATCCCCATTAGCCTCTGAATGAATTTTTAAATTTGATTACAGATCAAAGCAAAGCTTGTATCGAAATGAGTTCAATGTGTATGACCTGAGGAGCGTAGGGTTATTTTCGTATATATCGAGAGCCTATTTATAAAGAGAACTTTTTAATATATTTTTTCTTATAATATTTAGCTTCAGATAACCCGCTCATAGCAGAGCTGGCATAGGGAGCCTGGGACCCAGCGTTAAGACACTCCATTTCCATTAAAATACTTGAAACCAATTTTAGGCGGAATTTAACGTTTTGTTACCAGAGCGAAGAAATGAAAATATTAAATATATAATTTCCTCGAGTGGAAATCGAACCCACAATCTGTCTCATTTACAATCGCTTGTGCCTCTTCGCCACGACTCACTGCCCTTGTACGCTTAAATAGCCTATTTATAAGGAACTTTTTAATGTAGATAAAAAAGTAATTTTGATAAGTGATGCTTTCGTTTTTGATCTTAGTAACCTAATGACCCTTAGAACGATCCTTGAAGCATCTAACTATATATCTTTTTTATATTATTTTTAAAAGTGGACGTGGTTAAGATTCCTCCTTCGTTGCACCAAATTAGCCTCATATCTACATAATCTAATCATTTAACATCACAATGTATTCAACATATAGCATTGTAGGCAGAGAAAAGCTAGTATCAAAATACTATGTTTCCTATTTCCCATTTAATTTTCATAGTTTCGGAATGTGGCGGAACTTAACGTCGCGCTATCTCTCCTTATTAGAATGAGGTTATAAATAAAATTCATTACCGCGGGCTCGAATCAAACTATATAATTAATTAAGACATTTATTTCCTTTCAAACACTCACATGGTATAAGTGATGCATTATATAATATATACGTAGGCGAGTGGATGCGAACAAAGTCCTGTGTGTCGTGTGGACAGAGGCTGGAGATCTTTAGACTTGATTGTTTCCTTTCACAAATTCCACGTGGGCTATAATGGTGATGTTGCATCGTTATTGTTGAAATGGAAAAAATATTATAATACAAAAATATACTTTTCCATCTCAATTTGATAAGTAGAACAATCAAATCTTTTGACATTTTCAGTAAGATCTTAACAATAATAGCTCTTGCACGTCCAGCATCGTGTGGCTTTCGTTGACCTTGACCAGGTGTCGGTTCAAAAGTAACTGTTACTTAATTATAAATAGGCATATTGAGGCGCGGACTTGTCTAATTATATTGTAATTAGCGGCTTCGCCCGCATGGTCATATGGAAATGATTATTTCTTGTGTATACATGTCACATTCTAAGTACTCAAGGTAACTCTGTCTGTGTGTAACCTTGAACGCTTAGAATGTGTAATTTCTATCTTAATAGCATAATAGCGTAATTTAATATATTTCTTTAAAAAATATTTTTTCTCAATAAGGCAGAATGACAAGATAATAAACTGCAGGAGTTATGGCATTCCTTGACCACCCACACTCAGTACATACTTGTGTTGTATGTAAGTGAACTGGAACGTGGGTGACATATGAGACATAGCTACATATACAGTACCTATAGATAAAAATACTGTATAAACAATCATCAAGTAATAGATACATTATTATTATTATTCAAGTAATATGATGTCATGCATTCCTTTTTTAAAAATAGAATAGAACCTAGTGGTGAGATATTCTGTTTTGAAATTTTACTTGTTGAGTGGCGGAACTCAAGGCCGTACGTCTTGTCTGTCACGTTAGCATTCCCTCGTTTGGGTATCGAAAACTACACACAATTTTACTCAAATCGGCCCAACTGCTTAGGAGAAATAGTGTGTCAAGCATACATATATACGTACTTATGTAGACTATGTAAGTTTTCATAATTTTTCTGCATAAATATGCAGCTTCACGCTATTTCTCGCTACAGAGGTGTAAGTAGGTTCAGTTACCACCACCTAACAGACTTAGTGTTAAGGCACTCCGTTCCCCATTTTTCGTGAATTTTCGAAACATTGTGTGTTGCGTGATAGAACTCAGCGCCGCGCTTCGTCTACCAGAGGAAAAAAATGAAAATTAATTAAATATAATAATTTTCCTGGGGCTTGAATCCACATTCGCCACATTGTAACAGTATGTATCTTGAGTATAAGTTAAAAATAAATAAATAAATAAAATAAAATATGCATGGCAATATACATAAATAACAAAGTTAATTNCTTATCTTCGGACGAGCTTCGAGTTATGACAATGTTATATTGTCGAGTCTACAGTTATCTAAATAACTGACACAAGAACAACTTCTGATGGTAAATATCTTATTAAAGCGATACCTTCTAATGCCATAATATAAAATTCTTAATACTGTTACCTCTGAATCTCTAAAATATTTTGGGTTCTTCATGATCACAACTATAAACGGTTCTAACCACTAGACACATCACGAGCCAAGGCATTATTTATTAAATAATATTTTCGAAGGAGTTTGGGATATCAGTTACAACATTTACAATCAAACACTATCCCAGTGCGCCACAACGAACTGACGTACATTTGTATAAGATTGTAGTTATTATTTATTACTATAGTTCGGTCGGTACGCGGCACACATATGTCGCAACGTTTGCTTCTACAGGGACAGCCGGACCATCCCAACTTTGTTAGTTAATTGTTACAAAACCACTAATTCTAAACAAGTTTACTCTAATTTTCTCTTGTAAATTGAAACTGTATACAACTGGCATAAATTTTGCCTTCACTAGTACATGTATTATGGATTGGATATGGATTTCTAGTAGGCTTTTATTAGATTAAGTTCAGTTAAGGCCAATCGTGTCACAAAGTGTGACTGTAAACGCGACTGGTTGTGGGTTCGATCCCCACTCGAGAAAATTAAATATTTATTTAGATTTATATTTCCTTTTCTTTGCTCTGATGTCAAGGCAAAGCGCGGTGTTGGGTTCCGCAATTCAGCACGTAATGCGCAAGGTTCCCTCTGCCCACTCTTGCACAACTTGAAACTAGTTTAGTTTTATTTAACTTGCGTTTAGGTATATTCGATTCGTGTTTGACTAATGATTTTTAGTGATGAAAACCTGCCAATGGAACTAAAAAATACTTGTTGGTTCCGAAGAAGTGTGTTTTTAATTTTATAAATTAACAATTCATTTTTTTTAATACGTTATCGTGGCGCAATGGGACAGTTTATAATTTTATATATGATTATTGTAAGCTCGATCTTCTCTCAAAGGGACGATAATATGAAAATTATTTTTTTTTTCAAATAGTGAATAAAACAAAATGTGTATTAAGTTCCGCTAGTCAACATACAATATTTTTAAAACATGCGGAAGATGTGGATGCGAACAATATCTAAGTTTCCTTTCCTTAAACTGTCCTAATGTACTGCAGTATCTGTAATATTTCACTATTTATTGAAGAAAAGTTCAAAGTATTTATAATAATAAATAACTATAATAACAGCTTAAGGAAAAAACATTCAACACAAAGTAGTTTATCACATTAACATATCTAAACTATTTGATCCAAATAGGGCGTCTCGTTGTACCAAAATGAAGCTATTAAACTAAAACAAAAAGGCTTACCGCGTCAAATCTCACGATTTCGTGAGATGAGTCTTAAGATATATCTCGTTAATACGAATTAGATGGGATACAGATTCATAAAAGTGGTCATAAAATATATCATAGTGTTTTATTTTGATACAAATGTTATTTGGTTCATAAATGTAACGGTATTTTGGTGTAAGTATAATATTATTATTTTTGTCTTCACGCTGTATCCCGCATAAAATATAAAGTTCCCCACGCACCAACCAATTTTCAAGATAACTAATTTGCGTGTTGTGCACTGAGCCTAGCTCCGCACTTTGTCTTATTTCGAGAAATAGGATATGAAAAAAAAAACATTCTTCGATATGAAAATCGAACCCATAAGCGGGTTATTTATACAGTTTTCCAAGTCCTATAGAATGAGCTCGAATCTATTATTTATAGAAGACTTGCAGCCAAGCTGCTTACTAGTCGTAACCTCTGAAGAGAGAACTCTTCGAATGGGAATCTAACCCACAACCACCACATTTAAGGTCACACGCTGTGCCACTATATAATCCAATTTTGATACATAACTCATAAATAGGTTAAATCTACTAAACAGTGACAATATATTAGGGGACGAGGGAAACAGCAGTCGTTACTGAAGTCGAGAACACCCGCGGACCCGCAAGTTGCTTTACTTGTTTCTTATTGTTACTTTGTGACCGTTGTGGAATATGAATAAACGGGTGGTGCTGGTTTGATTTGTTTTTTCGTGAAGCAATGTCAAAAAGATAATACATATTATATATTTTTTTATTTATTATTTTCCGCTATTTAGATATTTTATACCTTTCTTTTTGTGTTTAACTATAGGTATAAAATACGTCGTGGAAGAATTAACAGTGATTCAGTTTTTTAAATAATTGTAATTGTTACCCTTAGATGGAATCCACAAAAAATTTATAAGAAAATAGAAGTACTTGTACTCGTATATAACGTTTTTTTAATCAAAGATGGGCGTAGTGTTAAAACACTATTGTACCCACTTTTAGAAGTACTTGTAGTCATATATAACGTATTTAGAAGTACTTGTACTCGTATATAACGTTTTTTTAATTAAAGATGGGCGTAGTGTTAAAACACTCTTGTACCCACTTTCCGCCCTATTTATATTGTCAACGCCGCGCTTTACTGTTGTTCATAAAAAAATAAACATTAACAACAATATTCTTATGACGAAAAACGAAAATTACGCCGCCTATTAAATTCGCCGAGATATTATGAAGGCAAAAAAATATGGGGGCTATAATATAAAGTATATAGGTTAACTGGTCAGTAAAGCTTTTTGGTTAAATAAGTTACTTGGTTGAGCCACTAACTGTTTCACTTACTATGCAAAACTTTTAGATAGAAGTAATTACTACGTCACGCATCAACCAATTTTCGGTTCTAATAATTGGTCCCAAGAGCAATTCCAATCCCGAGAACTAATAGTTCCTCTAATTGATATCACTTTGACGCGATCGTAGTAATAAATTGATAAGTAAATGGTATTACGACTGGAATAAATGGAAAAAGGTTATATTTATATACTGATAACTGTGTTACGTTAAACGGTTTTAATTGGACAGTTTAATTTTAGACTGATTGTGGATTTAAATGAATATTTTAATGTAATTTTGATACATTATTCATGCTATAATAGTCTTATTGACGTTAGGTAATATAGCTCTTGGAACTAACGTATCTAGTAGAGGTTCCAATCTTAAATAAGGGAGGGAATATTAAGGATATATACGTTAGTTCTGGTATAGTTTCAAAGTGTGGCGTTTAATAACGCTACCTATCGTGTCGTATACAATGTGACAAATAAAATATAAATATTAGAATAGACGTAGGCAAAATCCGAAGATCAAAGTTACTTATTACTAAGTTATTTTAAGGTAAAAATATTATCTAACAAACAAAAAAATATCTGTGTCTCACTATCCAATAAATGTTTATAATAATGAAAAATTAAATACGACTCACCTCTCACTCAACTATATTTTCTCCTTCGATCGTTTCTAAATTACCCTAGTAACTTTTGTCCTGACATCCCTCAAATATTTACGAGCCAATATCGTTGAGTACGCAATCCGCAAGTAGGACCATATTTCACAAAATACTCACCTACCCTCAATTAACACCGCCGCCAACTTTTCAATGTAAATACTCGCCAGGTGCGATGTTTGCTGGGACTTGGGGAAATCATTTCTATTTTGAACGCTTAAATATTGATATTTCAACCTGAAATATATAGAAATATGAAAACAGCTTGTATTTTTCATTTAGATTTTGTAAGTACATGGTGTGTTGGTAGAATAGTATTCTTAAGATAAACAGTTATGTTTTAATGAAGGATTAACCATTTTTCATCCAATTATGGAACATTGCGTGTCCATAAAGATTACTACTATTCTTTGTCTCACCAGTATGGTTAGATTAGATTTATACTTATTTAGAAAACGTATAAAAATTTGAACGTAGCGGGATTTGAATCCTCGCATCCTGAAAAACGACCAGGCGCTCTGACCACTAAGCCATACGTTCTCATCAAGTTACATCGAAATTTTTATACGCTTGTTACAATTTATTTATGTTGTTAGTATCTCTAAGCATTTTTCTTTCCTAAGTGTGAAATAACACTTTGAAAAATGTCAAAAATAGATTAGATTTATTTAAAAATAATAATTCCTCAAATATATGTTCGCTATCACACTACGCCTACACTACCATATTCTCTATATGACGACAATATGAGTAGTATGAAGTAGTATGAAGCTCTTTCTTTTATCGTAGGAGGATTTAAATAAAATACACACAAATCATAAAAAAAAATCTCCCGAACATTAATATCAGCTCTGTTTATATTCATGCTGATATCTCACTGCTTGGTTTCCAATATTTTCTTGAAAAGCTTGTGAATATTTGCAACGAGGTTATTGCTCTACGTCTGTATAATCTTGACGTTTCGTATAATAGAATATTAAATTAGCTTAACCTATGCCGTGACAGCATAATGCTGTTTGATAATATAAGCAAATAATATTCCTTTGGCTTTTCTTTGTTGTAGGTCCTTCTATGTTATAGTTTTATTTCTTTTTTCGCTAATATTCTACTTATAATAATTAAATATATTGACGTAAAGCTATATTGTTAACAGCATTTGGATAAAATCTAGGAGATATGCGTAGAAATCATATATATGTTTTATTTTATTTAAAAAACAATATATCAGTCAGAGTGCCTATATAATTTCTTGACTTACGATTTATATTAAATAACATTATTAGTCTTTTATTTAGGTGGCCGTGGAGCAGTGGCACATCCTTTGCCTGCTAACGTGGGCATTGTAGGTTCAATTTTCAATTGAGAGAATGGATAGTTTCTTTGCTCTAGTAACAACATAAAGTGCAAGTTCCACCAGTTAACACACAATGTAAAATTGAGCGGAATCAGTTACAGGGTGGAGCTATATCTTATTCTGTTAAAATAAAAACATTTTCTAAAAACTTTACACATACATTTGGCAACACTAAACTTCAAGGCATACATTTCGAATAAATATAAAATATAGGTACATAAATAGAGCAGGAAGCACAGCTTTAAGCGAGCCCCGGCGAGGGATGCCAATCTGAATTTATATTACCCACTATAATACTTTTTATCCCCAAATAAAAACTGTATAGACAAACTTTTACGATTGTTCGACTTGAGTCGAGTTTTGAACAATTGCCTTCAGATTTCCCTCGACACTCGACCAGTTCTCATAATCATTAAGCAAAAGTTTTAGTTTCATTCAGAATATCTGATGAGAACGTCTAAATTACTATTGGGATTCATTGGCACTGATATTGTAAGTTTTAACAGATATTTTGTATAACCTGACAAATAATGTAAGGTGAAAGGTTTTATCAATAACTTAGAGACAATATAAAAATATTTTTTGTTAAACTATACCTGGTTCTTTTAGAGAAAGAGCCAATTGTAGAACAGTAGGGCCAGACCTACGTTATTTTATAAAGCCTGAAAATACGTGAAAATATATGCGCATACGCCCAACACTGGTAAGTGCAATCAGGGAATGTGGAGCTTGGGTGGTGGTTACTTTGGTAATTATGAGGTAACTAAGATAAGTACCTAAGTTTCGTAAAATTATTTCTTGGGAATAATATTAGAAATGACGTTGTCCATTGCCAGATACTTAACTCAGTTATAACCCCCTACCAGAAACGTCTAAACTCTGATAAATTACAAGCGCCCACGAGTCTAATATACTAAAGAGTAAAAAATATTATTTGCTCCTAATATGTTCGTAGGCTACTATCGGCTCTTAGGTGATTTAAGCTATCTAGTATTGTATATTTATCCTTAAAATTGTATGAATTAAGATTTGGTAAAATCATTCAAAACATTTCTGACTTCTTATATCCACACTAAATCCCGCATGTAACAGAGTAGGCACCGGGACCCTAGTATTAACGTGATACTGGTTTTGGGTTCTATTTCCACCTGGTGAAATGAATTGTTTTTATTTTCTTATTTTATTGACAATATAAATCGTGGTGTACCACTACTCACAAAGCCTCGAAAATTGGACGAAAAACAAAAAGAGAATGTTTAAACACAAGGTTTTCTCTGCCTACTCTGCTAATATGCAGAATACTTCGTGAAGCTATTATTATTATATTATAGTAACTTCTGACTAATAATGTAGAATCGAATAGATATCCTATACATGTATTATATGCTAGTGATGTAATCGCCTTATTGCTAATAAGGAACTGTCTGTCCTGACGACGTTTTCTTTATCCCATTGACATCTTTAACAATGGACAGCAGGTTAATAGGCAATTATAGTGGATTATGATGTAAGTGCACTCTACGCTCAGTAAGACCGCTCACTGCTATATATACTGTAGTTTATTTAGATGTCCTTTTATAAGACATTTTAATCAAGATAGATATTTTGAAATTCTTTGTTTTTTGTTTTCATACTACTTCGAGATATTGCGTGTTAAATGAATATACGGCTTCACTTAACCAGCAGGAAAGTGAAAAAAAATTATTATATTTATATAATAAATATATATATTTAATTTATTATATATATATTATTCCGAGCGGAAATTGAACCCTATGCAATCATAGCTGGAAATAAGTAAAACAAAAAAATATATAAAATTATGTAGAGTCTAAATATAGAACTTTGTTTAGAATTGAAACAAACGATTCCTAAGAGACAGATCACGCGTGTTCGCTAAACGTTGCGTTAATTGTGTAATATGTCTTGACGCTGCAGATTGTAAGTTTAAAATGTTAATTAGTTGAGATGCATCGTATAATGTTGCTCTAGGGAGTGGAGGACTTGAATATACTGTACTTGCTTAATACTTTGTTGCGGGGGCTTGAATTTTTAATGGTATTTTCTTTTCGTGTATGTAATGTAGAGCTTTATAAGAAACAGCAGTTTATAGTGGAATTTATGATCTTAAAAGAGCAGCTTTACGCTTTTTTCACCCGTCAGAGTAAGAACAGGCAACCTAGTGGTTTGTTTCGTTTCGTTGGATTGTTTGTTGAGTGGTGGAACTCAACATCAAGTTTTATGATTTATATTTTAATAATATAAAAATGGTTGTGAGTTTTTATTGTAACTTAAAAAGAAAAAAAACAGTTATAAAAAAACATTTGTCATAAGTTGTAATAAGAATATTCTGTTACAAATTGTTTTTTTAAGAATGTTAACCGCAAATAGCATGATGGGTAGAGACAACTTAATAGCTGGCCTCCGATTTTAGAAATATTGCATATTGACTATCGCAACTTAACACCGTTCATTGTCTTGCCACCAGAGCGAGAAATAAAAATAATACATTGCCCTGAGTTGGGATCGAACCCAGTGTGGGTTCGATCTTTTCTTCTTTAGCTACGACGGCCTTTTAACCATAAATAGATATCTTTATATTAGTCAATCCAGTTTTATTACACACATCTTTATAGCCATTATACGTCATTGATAGACACTTTTATGAATCCAATTAAGCGATCGTAACTTTACTCCTCGGGGATAAAAAATACTTTCTGGTAGTAATTTAGATATTGATAAGAGAAATGTTGCATTTTCTCATCCACTCTCTAAAAGATGAGAGGGTTTGTTTATAAATCAACCCTTATCGAAGTTGCTTTAAATGCGTTTAAGATCGAAATACCTTTATTTATCTTCGGCATGTTATTATACTTCATTTAACTTATTGGAATTTTATCTGTCACTTAATTTAAATTTATACTATATGGACCTCTTTATTCTTTTTTTCTATATATGTGCTTTGACGTGGTGGTGACTTTTGTACATATGTAATATATGCTAATCTTGCTTAAATCCATAGTCAAAATGAAAAGGCATAAAGCTTATATAAGGAGATCAGTCGTGGCGCAGGGGCACAAAGTGTGACTGTTTGTGGGTTGTAGGTTCGATCCCCACTCGAAGAGTTGAAATATTTACTTAAATTTATATTTCCATTTCTTTGTTCTGGTGTCGAGGCTAAGCGCGGCGTTGAGTTCTGACACTCAACACACAATGCCTCCAGAATTCGGCAGAAAGTGGGGAACGGAGTGTCTTAACACTAGGTTCCCTCTGCCTACCCTGCAGTGTGCGGGATACAGCGTGAAGCTGAAGGAGATTTATTAACCCAAAATAGAGAATATATAACATCCACATGCCATTCATTATTCTTAATCCGTAGTAAGAAAAAATAATAATAAAAAAAGCTTTTTATCAACAGGTTAATTGGTGGTTGGTAATTTGTAAAAATAATTATTGTAAAAGATTGAATTTGGAAAAAAATATTGTTTTCATTCTCTGTTTTTTGTGAATTCATAACCGTCACGTTTGCAGTAGAGTTTTAATATGTAATGTAAATCAATATGAATATTCGAATCTGAGACCTATTAATTATTCATAATCATTAACCACTAAACTAACAGGTCAATCATGTCTCCTCCAGTGACGTGGAACGCGTTTTTGTGGCGCTCTCAGCCGCCGCTCGATTCTTAATGCCTCTATTAGAGAGATTAATTACCATCAGAATAAAAAACAACACAGTGTTTTTTTCCATTCCCTACAAATTTAATTAATTTCGATACAAATCTAAGGGTTTTTAGTTTTGGAATGAAAGTTATGCTTGTATTCACAATTTGTATATGAAATTTGATACTTGAATGTTAAAGTTTATTATGTAGAGACGTTATGGTTCTAAAATATGTTCGTTATCATCATCTTTATATTAGTCTGTTGAAAGCTATAGGAATAACTTAAATATTATTAGAAATTTTCTTGACAGTGATTATTTTGATACCGTTTATAAAAAAGGAAATATACTTTATAAAAGGAAGCTTTCTCCAAACGCTAAAGTGACAAAGAACCCATGTTTGTATATTTATTTGTATTTGTTGATTAGTTCTCATTAAGTAATATTTAAAATTGTATGTAATTTAACCGTTACGATTACAGTATTTATTATCTTGATTAAATTATTTTGATTGGAAAAATTATAAAAGGGACACAGTGATTTCTAAAGTCTCTACTTGCAACGTTCGCAATGCGTTAATTCTCTTTATCATTTAAAAGCGAAGTAATTGAAAGTAAAGCTCAGGAAATATAATGTTTTCATTTAAAATACTTCATTTATTATAAATGTTTTGGGTAAACGATCCCATCCCTGTCTTGACTAGCGCCCGACCCCAACCCCTCTTCCGCGCGAGTTAATACAATTTACCGACTCGCTCTAATCAGTCCACATATCTCTTGATAAAAACGTTATATTATATATCACTACCATAAAAAGCTCCAAAAGTATCTATAAGAAACGAGACGAGTACTTAAATTAACAGAGTCAAGTTACATGAAGCTTCACTTAAAGTATTACTTAATCAACTTCGAAAGAATAAAGCTAACTTAGTTAAAAAGCTCATCTAACTTACAAGCGAGCTTTTGTTACAATTCCTTTATAAATGTACTAAGTGTTTTATTCTCTACTATTTTCTAGTATGTCATAGTGGAAAAGTAGTCGGGAAGTATCTTATTAAACATGATGGTAGTGGGCTCCAACCGAACAGGAGAACTGTTTACATTTAAAAATACTATGCCATACACCGGTTTTGATATGCAAATCATAGTGCAAAGTTCTGCCATACAATATAAAAGAAATATAGAGAACATATGTATCTTAAGACTATATTCTCTCTGCCTATTCAATAATGTAACAAAAAAGGTATTAGCAAAAAATTAAGTAAATGTTATTTTTCTTCTCCAAAATATTCTAATATGATTTTCTCAAATGCTATCGTTTAACGCGGGTTGATTTCGTTTGTCGCATCATCGTCCCAGACAGTGGCGTACCGCCTGCCGACGGAGGAGGACGTGTACTCGCTCCCTCTGCCTTCACTGTCGAGAACGAACACGATCGCATATCAAAACAACGAAATTTTTATACCAGTTTAAATTTCATGTCTTATAAAAAATTACTTTAGTGAATTTTTATTGATATTTGTGTTATAAAGTAAAATTTCTCTAGTTTATATATATTTTTTAACCAAAGTGTATTTAATGTTAGTATAAAGTGACACCAAGTCCATGATATTACAACCATGATATTCAAAATGGGAGGGAAACCTCCAGGCAAGAGTCCACCGGAGAAAACGGAGAAAAAAGAGGAGAACAGTTGTGAGAAATGTCCGGAACCCTGGGTGTACTGTGTGGTGTTGTATTGTGCGTGTGCCATGAGTCTCATATCCAGTGGATACAGTCTCTATAAACAGCAAGGAGTCCAAGATAGGCTCTCTCTTTTAGAAGAGCAACATTTGGCTTTAAGAAGTGCTGTTTTAGAGCCGCAACAACCCCTAGTAGAGCGCCTTAGACGAGAAGCTTACTCCAGACCCTTAAGTTACTGGAGGCAAAGAAGAAGCATTCGTGATTATGGAGATTGCGTTTGTCCACCAGGTATTTGGAAATTTTACATTGTACTTATATAGAGGCTAGAAAGCAAATAAAATACACTGTTTATTTCTAAATAACTTTATTGTGTTATAATGTTATTTAGGCTTTATACTTACTATTTTTCTACACCAACTTAGTTATAACAATTATACTATATTAGATGTCCTTCATCTCTTATTACTGCTTACAAAATAAGTACATTCATTTAATAAATTACGCCCTGTCTAGGTATTTTGCCTCTGGTGATGAAGCAATTTTCTTAAAATGCCTACAAAAAATGTAATAAAAGGTTCGGTATAATAAAGTTACAGGTAGTCCTTGTAGACGGTCATAATAAATATTATAATATACTTCATATTTACTATTACACATTTTTTGTGACAAATCTAATAAAACATAAAATATCCTTAAGCAAAAATTATATAAGTTGTTCAAAATATGTGAGTTACAAACGTACATTTATAAAGTATTATACATAAACAGTCTATATGATAAGCCTTAAGTATCAATCTCTATTATCTTCTCTATTATTTTTGATCTGTTGCCATATGTATCCCAAAGTGATATAATTTTTATTAGCGCATTCCCATCTCTAGGAAAAATTAATTAATTCAGTGACAAATCATATCTTGGCAATTTATATATTATAAATTCCAGCTTTGAAGAAAATTTATACGAGTCAATCTGTCAGTTATTTTAAAAAGAGTATAAATATTTCTACCAAATATGTATTTGTATATGTGATATAAACGTTCCACTCGGTTCCGTAACATAAATATTGAGTTTGGTGGACTCGACAAATCGAATACACCGTCGTATTTGCTCGCCCCGACACGGTAAATAACTATTAAAATCGATCAACTCTA
Organism: Heliconius hermathena; assembly: GCA_013403705.1. Lineage (NCBI taxonomy): Eukaryota > Metazoa > Arthropoda > Insecta > Lepidoptera > Nymphalidae > Heliconius > Heliconius hermathena. Next base: position 256,226 of record JAAIXJ010000144.1, on the reverse strand, counting down.
TTAATATTTGTTCAGTATCGACAAATTCATTTGTATTCATAATATGTACTGAGCATCTCTCTTTTTCACTTTTCTCGAATTCTTTATATTTAATTGACAAGAAATTAAGTATAAAACTCTACTATTAGTGAATGACTGATAGAGAATATACAACCAGAATGACACGGTGTAGGATGCTATTCAGTCAAAGTGCGACGGTGTGACATGAACATATTTCCAAAATGTAAGCATTTCTTTTAGCGGGACATGAACCTACTCTTGTATTTATAACAAGAAAATAAACTATAAGATATAAGATTTAAAACATTGTCATAAACATTTTACTATTGTTTTCAATATATTTACGTAACATACTGACTGACACACAAAATTCGTAGCGTTTTGCATTCATCCTGTCATTATTTATAGTATTAACGACGGTAGGTATGGTAGAGCCCGGCGACAACGACAGCGTCCAATCGATATATCATTCTATTCGTACGCATTGAATCGTAATTATTGTGATCTATTATTCTGTACTTTTTAACAATAACTTGTAATCGCTGGTGATTTATAGGACAGGTGAATCAACATCCGCCTCTAATTTAAAGGTATTATATATATTAAACTTGTCAATATTGAATTATAATGAATATACTAAAGTCATTGTTGCATTAAAAAATCAGAAATACTTTTTTTTTAACTTTCTAATAAAGTTGAAGACTAAGTTTTGTTTTACAAAACCTAGGACAGTAAGCTGTAAACAACGGAATATGAACGAATAATATTTCTTCGTTCAGCACCAACGTAAAATTCGGCACTGATTTACGCCACTCAAAACTCAATGCCTCTAAACCTCGGCGGAAAGTGGGGAACGGAGTGTTTTAACACTACGTTTCGTCTCTACCTACCCTGCTATGTGCAGGATACAGCATGAAGCTTACTTTATTTGATTTCTGAAAATATAATTACCATCTCTGTAGGAAAAAACCCTCACAAAAAAAACTTTTATAGAATCATAAAAAAAATATATAACAAAACTTATTATAGACGTTACAAAATAAAATTAAAGAGGTTATATAAACGTGTATAAAACACCTCAGTTTTGTTTAAAAATTTGACTTTCAATATCTTAAACTCTTAATTTTACTTTAATCTGTATTCACATCTAACCTGTAATTTCGTACCGGTCGGTTTAAGAGACCCTTTCAAAAAGCTATTAAATTTTTCTGTCGCAATACAGGGTTAATCCCGGCCGGCTGTCAAATAACCCCATAGTTATCAAAACCCTCAGGCGTTGATCGAAAAATTGATAAACGGTTGGGATGGCGCGAAAACGCTGCCAATGTGACACTTATTTAAAGATCATAAGTCCAAGTTAATACAGATTTTGTATTGCAGCTTACTTTAATATTGCGATTATTATATGTTTTTCGAGTAATCCTTTTTTATGTAGGAGGATTGGATGAAAAACTAAAGAATATAGAGTAATTTCTTACACTTTTTAATCTAAACTGTGGTGCTCGCAATGTGATGGTATGATTTTTAGGTGTATGGTTTTACATAAGAAAAAAAAATTAAATCACATAAATCAGCTTCACGCTGTATCCCGCACACAGCAGCAGGCATCTCGAAACTAGAAACAGACACTCTGTTCCCCACTTTCCACCAAATTTTGGAGGCGTTGCGTGGTGAGTCGCGGAAGTCAACGCCGCGCTTTACATTTACAGTCACATTTTATGCTGCTGCACAATGACTGGCCATTAACGAAAAAAAAATGGTTTTTTTGGTATTTTAATAATATACAGGATACATTTTAAAATTATGTTTTATTTACATTGTATAATGTACATATTTATATGTACAACTGTACATTGTGTATAATTATAATATGCAATTCATATGCACCTAAAATCATAAAGATACTAAATCCCTTATTACAACATAATAAAATTCACAAAGGCGTCGCCACTCGCCGTAAACAAATAAAATCTACTAATTTCTAAAATCCGTGGGAACGAGCCAACAATCGATAGAAAAAATAAACTGAGGGTACCAACAACCCCGTAGCGATAAAAGTGACGTATGCATGTGACAGCGCCCTACGGGTTGTCACACACGACCACATATAACGTGGAAAAAATAGCGTAAATAAGATAATGAGATTGTTATTTATGTCGTTATTACAAATGGTGCCGTTTTCCATAATATACTTCAAATTTTACAATACAGAGAGAATTAAGTGACAAATCACTTCGTATTATATATTTTTTTTCATATTTAAAAACATTGTGCCCAAAGCCGCAACTTTATCCAAAGCCAATTTAAAAAAATATATGAATCATCTAAAACACATGCGATGCGAGTTCCATACATTTTTTGATTAAACCAGGAAATTTATTTATCATTTACTGACTGGCTTAATCAAAAAATGTATGGAACTCGCAAAGCTCCGTAATATTCTTTAATTTAGTTTTATAAATACAATTAACATCAATTTTTCTCCGCACGTTGATTGAACCAATTTAACTAGATTGGTTGTCAAAATAAAATTATTTTTATCATACAAATATTCACGCCATAAAGAACGAGAGCGAGTAAATTTCAATCCAATATATCGTTGAGTGGTAGCCGTCATTTACACTCTCCTTTTAGATAAGGAAAATATTTTTTGTATACGTTATTTTCTATGGAAAAACATTGTAAAATATTTTAAAAAGATTTTATTTAGAATTTTCTGTCCGTATTGAGTAGCGGAACTCAACGCCGCATTATGTCCACCAAAGTGGGAGAATGAAATAATTTATATAATATATAGTTTCCGGAAGTTGAGATAGAAACTAAAACCATGAGGTTTACAGTAAAAAAAATTATAAAGAAATAAAAGGACATATTTTTAGTTATTTACGTTTCAGTAAAGCGTTATAACGGAAGGAAAAATTATATTGACGTCATTCTAGATGTTAAAATGATGATTATTTTTCATATTACGAGTACGAGTATAGTCAAATGGAAATAAATGAGAATACGTAACATGCAACGGAAGCTCTAGTGCTCCCACGATTTTACAATAGTTTTTATTGTTAATCTGTTACTTTCGTTTTCAGCGCAATATTATTATATAGACTTTCTCGATAAAACATTAATATTTTTTCAATTCGAACCACTAGTTACTGAGATTAGCGTGACCAACCAAATAAATTCTTCAGCTTTATAATATTGCCGTAGATTACCAAAACTGAGGCGAAACTCGGTCTAGTTTTATAATAAAAACATGTCCTGTATGTGCTAGCAAGTAAGCAGTACTAAGTTAGCTAAGTTTGTGAGTAAACGTGCGAGGTCTAACAATAGACAAAGGACGGGTGTATACTCGTAGTCGTTGTTTAGGTTATTGTGTATTATGTATGTATGTGTATGTAAATGCATAAACTGAATATGCATTTAATTTGATGACTACATATATGGTTGTTTTTTTTTAATTCAAAAATATATTATTTAATACTACATTGTAGAGTTGGTATTGAGAATATAGTGTTGAATCTCTACTTTGTCATCTTTAAGATTTTTTATGACATTGTATGCTTATTGATAGAACTCTTTCGTCACTTAGTATAAAATATTTTGAATTTTGGCGGCAAGTGGAACAGAGCGACACTGACATTTTTCTGCCTACCTTATATGGGCGAGCTACAGGCTGTAGCTGATAGAGGAGAGACTATATAGAGAGCTTTGTTTACACATCATTAGTTATTATCGGAGTAGCTTAAATCTATAACTATTTTAACACGGTGCTTAGACGTGATAAATGTGTCCTAATAATAAAAATTCCGCTACATACAAAATATCTATAGAAATTCTCAATAAAGATTAATTAGTACCATTCACAGAGGCCGTCGTAGTGTAGTTAGAGAGCGTCTGGCTGTAAGTGTGACGGTTGTAGGTTTGATTCGGGCTACTGTATTTCATTTTGGAATACTTTTATTTTCGGATTCTGATAACAAGATAAATCACAGCGTTGAGTTTGTCCACTTAGCAAGTAACATCTCAAAATTTGACTGGACGGGGTGTCTTAACCCTAGATACATGACCATATTTCACTGTACACTAAAGATAAACATACGTCGCCTCGACGTGCGTATGTTTAAGTGAGCATATTTAGGATTATGCATGTACTAGGTTTATAAATGTAATATTATATCTTAATGTGTGTATTAATAAACTTTATAAATGAAATACATTACAGTTCATTTTATATATTATAAGAAAAACTAAATAATTAAAACACAGGGTAGTTCTTACTTTAAGAAATTTAACATTTAGGAATCTCTCATATTTTTTATTATCATTATAGATAATATATGAAATTTAAATTTAGTGGTCGAGCAATGATGATCTTTTTTGCCTCTAAAAATTTTGAGCTCTTGCGTGAGAATATAATTCGACATACTTGGTGAACCACTTTCAGAAATTTGAGCTTTATTTTCTTATATGTATATACAAGATTTATGTATGTGATGTATCTCAATATAGGACTAAATAAATGAAAAACATTATAATTAATATATAAATAAATTTAAATAAAAAAAAATATATTAAGAAAAAAGAAAGAAAAGGAATTTAAATAACAAAACAGAGTACTTTTTACTGTATAAAACTTAAATATTTAGAAATCCCTTTTTCAATTTATGTAAAGTTGTTATGTAAAGTTTTCAAAAAAAAAAATTATTATTATAGAGATAATGTAAAATAAAAAACCTAAATTTAAATTTTCTGCTTCTAAGAATTTGAAGCTTTTGCGTAACAATATAATTCCACATACTTGGCGAAGCACTTCCAGAAGTTTCAGCTCAATTTTTTGATAAATTTTCTATATCCAAGGTTTTACTACTTGCAGAGCACTCACCTAATGGTATTTAAGAACATCACTATATACTTTATTTTTTAGTAAATGGTTGTATAAGAAATATGTACATTTAATGTCAAAAAAGTGGCAATAATTCTGAAAAGTTGAAAAACTTACACTAAAGATAAGTATACGTCACTTCGACTACGAATTTTTATTGAAAATACTGACGAAAGTGGTACTGACTGACCGAAGCGGTATGGATATGTCTTGCAAGCTCCGGTGGTCAACTGAGTTAGTAGCAACGGGCCGCTTAGTGACACAAAAAACCATAGAATTATATCAATTTTTCAAAATCATTCATCGATTCGACGTAGGTTACTTATGTGTCAAGTGCTACCACTAGTCTCTCCCTGCAGGATATGAGAAATAGATCAATGCAATGCTTACAAGATTGTCAACAATTTAAAATAAATCTGACGCACGTTTGAAATCGATTCAGTATAAAACCGACAGATAGTTTTTCAGTAAAAGGCTTAGACCACATAATAAGATTACTTCTATTTAACATCGCAAGTCTACTGATTACATAAGGTCTAATAGTAAAGTGGCTTATTTGCTTTTTGCTAAGGTTATTGTAGGTTTGGTACCGGAGACAAAGTTTTACATTTAAACTGAAAAATAATGTATCGATGCCGTCGTTAGGCAGTGGTTCAAAAATATGACTGCAAACGCAAAAGTTATGGTTCAATTGTGGGAATTCAAGAAATTAATCATAAAATATACTTATATAACGCGCTCTGGTAACAAAAACGTAGCGTTGAATTTCGCCACTCCACGAAACAAAAGTGAAAAAAGGAGTGTCTTAACACTAGCTCCCCTCTGCCTATCCATGTTATGGTGAATTTTAAAATTGTTCTTATATAGAGAAAGAACGAAGAACGTATAACTAAGTGTTTTTAAACATTTTTTAAAGTGTTATTCCACATACACACAATAACACTTTAAAAATGTTTAAAAACTATTGTTGAATTTTAAATGTAATATATTATAATATTTATCAACATTTTTCAATAATAAATATATTTGTTAAACACATGTACCACACACCTGGTGTGTGTATGTTTGTATGTAGAAATACAAACAGTGTCTTGTTTCCTCACAGGATAAAGTTTTCGAAGCTTGTGGTTGCCCTCGTAGTACTTCAGAGGTTTCTGTGTATCTTCTCTTATAGAGAAACTATAGATACTTCGATGTTACGTATAAAACACAGGTATATGTAGTATTTTTAAGGTTTTCGTATATAATCAGGTTGGTAGAAAGAGCCTAGTGTTAAGATACTCTGCTCTCCAACAGTGGAACTTAATGCTGTTTATTTTAGCAGAGCAGTAATTTGATTATAATAATTTCCTCGAGTAAGGATCTAACACACGTCTATTATGTATACAATAATTCTATGTCGTACTGCGTCCTAATAGTGCCTTTAAACTTATTTTTTTAGCATTACATTGTATCTCGCATCGAGCAGGTAGGCAGAGAACTTAGTGTTAAGACACTTCGTTCCGCACCTTCCCCAGAATTTTAAAGTATTGCGTATTAAGATGGCTGAAATGAACGCTGCAACGCCGTCCTTTTATTCAAAGTTTTATAAAGTAGGTTGACAAGTGGCGGAAGTGAACTTAGTGACGGAACGCAACGCAACGCCGCGGTTTGCCTCATTACCAGAGTGAGGTAATGAAAATATTAAATACTTCCTTTCCTCGAGATGGAAACGAACTCACAAGCTCTTATGCGAACAGTCCGACAATTCTGTCCCTGCGTCGCCTCTATATCGACTAGCCTCTACATACATATACTATATTTTTGAGCCAGACCACACATCAGACTATCTGGCGTCACGCCAAACGTTAACAACGTGGACCTAAACGGCCGGCATAATAATTACATTTGATGAACGAACGTGACAAGCTTTTCAACTTCACTAGAAATTTTTCGATCAAAATTTTGGGCCAATCGTAACATTTGGATGGTGGTTAGTAGACTCTCTACTAATTTTCTTAAATAGATTGTTAATTTATTTATGTTATACGTTAAGTGAAGATATAATCTACATAAATTTGAACACGGCGGGACTTGAATCCGCGACTCTTGGAAACGGTCACAGCGTTAGTCTCTAATTAAGCCATACGTTCTTATCGAGCCACATTTGAAAGCCCTTCTTACAACTTATATAAGCTTAGTTTAAAATATATATATATATATATATATATATATATATATATATATATATATATATATATATAAAAAT
>JAAIXJ010000144.1:137434-248135 GCA_013403705.1 Heliconius hermathena | reverse complement strand
TAAGCGCGGCGTTGAGTTCTGCCATTCAACACGCAATGCCTCCAGAATTCGGCAGAAAGTGGGGAACGGAGTGTCTTAACACTAGGTTCCCTCTGCCTACCCTGCTGTGTGCGGGATACAACGTGAAGGTAATTTAATTTTTTTTTAATATCAGAATAACACAAAGGCTACAATTTATGAAAAGATTTTGTATAATTTAGTTATAATATAACACTAAGCTTAAGCGGGCGAAGCCGCGCTCGGTTCGCTAGTTTAATAACATCTGTAATAGCTGCTTTCCAAGCACACCATATATGTTTATTTGCGCCTAAAAGTGCTCGCTCGAATAATTAAGGGGCGTATTAGGCACGCAAGAACGTATCGGGCTTTTCATTGAGCCGTGGCCCACTACTTAATCCACCTTTTGTGTGCTATAATTTATTTCCCCTTACTTAGACACATTCCTATACAAGTAAGTTGGGTATGTTAGAGCGGATAGATGTAGAGTTAGATCATTATTGGTTTGCTCTAGTTTGTTTTAAATGAGCCTTTTTTAATAATAATAGTAATAAATATAAAATATATTTTTGGTCAAGTTCTTTTCGTCTATTATTTACGAAATAGTTTATTATATTAAGAAAATAAATCAGATTCATGGTTTTCATCATTTAGACGCAACCTGTTGATAAGATATTCCGTTACTCAATTTCATTTAAATGTCAAAGTCTTTACCTACCTGTATAAGCATTTTCGTTACCGACCGGACCAAACCGTGGTGGCAGTTAGATAGACTCCATCTATGTTATACACATCCATATCATTTTATTTTTAATTTTATTATTTGAAAATAGTCTTTGAATATCTCTAATTATATTTATTAATATAAAAACAATATCATCATTCCCTCTAAATGCAGAATAGAACTCACATCTATACATATACTTGTAGGGATATAGCTCAAGATGTTTCATCTGGATACTATTGTGTCATATGAAGGTGGATTTTCTTGCACATTGTTTTTGTTCATTTTGTTTCCTCTATGTTATCTTGATAGTAAATTATATTGTTCTTGTTATTTCTGTTTTCCTAAGTTCTTGTTTTTTTAGCTTCATGCTCTACCCTGCACATGACAGAGTTGGCAGACGGGACCTGGGAATCTAATGTTTCCAGTTTTGCTCAGAACTCTCAAGGCATTGCGTGTTTAGTAGCAGAACTGAACTTTGCGCTATGCCTCGTTACCAGAACGAGGAAACGAAAATATAATTTTATTCTGCGAGTGGGAATCGAACCCACAATAGTCGCGTTTATAATCTCACTATTGTTTTTTATTTATGTCTATAAATTTACAGTTAGACAGTAGCCTAAAACCCGACAATGTCAACAAAAAATGTTATAATTTGTTAATTATTTCAATAGTCTTGTTACTTAAATAAAGTGGGGTTGAAATTATTAATTTAAAATAAGGTTTATATACCCGTAGGAAGCACACATGTGTATGTGTACGAGTGTACAGTCGGGGCACTTTCCTTTAAATGTAGTATTTGTTTTTAATTTAAATACTTGATTATATTTTACTCTGTTTTCCTTTATTTCAAAAAGATTTGAGTTATTTTTAGCTTTCTTTTTTAGGTTTACGCTGTATCCCGGAGCTAGCAGGAGTAGATATTCCCTATACCTAATGTGAAAACAGTCTCTTCTGAATGCGGCGTCAGTGCCGTCAGTTGTCAGTTAGTGGGTGGGTTCAATCCCCACTTGGGTAGTACTAGTGGGTGGGTAATGAATATTGTAAGTACCGCGTTTATAAAATTATTTTATTCCCAAGAACGAATATAAAACAAATTTCGCGAATATTAAATGAAAAAAATATTGGCAAGGTAAAGAGCTGAATTTTTTATTAGGCCTTGAGAATTAAAATGTTCTGTGTTTTTTGCGTAACATTATGAAATTAAAATTAAAAACTTAGGTATTAGTGCTTTAACGACTCACGGATATTAAAGAAATAATTAAATATCCATTGAGGCCATTGTAGCGCATTGAGACAACATCTGACTTTACACTCTGAATAAATATTTAAATAACAAAAACATTGTATATCCACGTTTACTTCCGGCAATAAATTAACATCATAGTTTCTCGAAAATTAGGTGAACACTTAGGAACAGAGTGTCTACACACTAAGCTCCCTTCATCTACCCTGCCCTGTGCGGGATACAGTATGTAGCTTTTTACTGTCTACTTAATACAATACAATAATATAAGTTATATAAAGAAAACGTTAAAATGATGCGATGAGACTACAAAAAATCTTTCAAAAATACAGTTTTTTACATAAAAAAATAATGTTTTGTAACTCAATTCGGATACAACAGCCTGCGAACCTCTAGCTTGAATCACTTAAAGACGGTCCAGTACATCCAGAATAATGCTGATACTCGTCCAAAAAGCCCATTGTTTACTCACAAAAGTGAAAACCCATTGTTACTTTTTTGTATAATATTTAACATTTTCTTATATTCTTGTTATATTTTCGTAACCGCGTGTTTATTCTTGCATTCGGTTCACGCTTGGGAGTTTGTACCGAAAATGTCTCATAATATTTGCTATCGCGTGGAGATGGCAGGTACATGGATGCTTTGTAAATACTGTTTCAGATATAGTGAAAATTATACGCCTTAGTGGTGCTAAAGGAAACTCAGTAGTTACAGGTTCTATTCCTGCTCGAAAAAATGATTATAGATTTAATATAATTATCATGTCTCTGTTCTAGTGTGGAAAAGTGCGGCGTTAAGTTTCCTCACTAAATACTCAATATCTCTCTATAGCAACTTAACAAGGTCATATAATTTTTATAAAAATGTGTGAAGTTAATAAAAAAATATGACTATAATGAAAATAATAAGAAACTAAGAAGAATACTCAAGTTGTACCCTGCAAGTTTGTTTGTCTCGTCTGTCTCTGTTGCCGTTCCCGGTGCAATTTTGGAAATCTTATCTTGTTCTAAGATCGTTAGAGAAATTTAGTGATATTACACTAAATATTGCTATTTCATTAAACTATGTGGTCAGATACATCAAAAAGCTGATGATCCATATGTTAAAAAATAGGGAAGCCGTTGATTTGCATACAAGAATTTGAATCTACTATCAAGCGAAGTCGCATCACAACTCAACCCCACGACCTTTTACTTGAAGACTTATTCCACTTATAAATTCTGTTATAAAGTAATTTTCATATTTTAATTACATCGTGTAAGATTTAATAATTACAAAGTATAATCAGTCTAAGATTATATTGCGCAATTTCAGAAAATGTATAAGGATTATTTGAAATTGTGCAATATAATACATGACACGAAATACTTTAATAACTTAGCCTGCTGAAAGAAAATTTAAAATAGAAACTTTGATAAATACTTATATATATAGTACCGAAAAAGCAAAATAAAAGCTACAATTTACTAATATTTTTCATATATATAATTCTAGTATGTGTTTTTTTGGATTGTGTAGGCTTAATTTTTTTTGTGCTCATTTTTTCAGACCCTTGTCTGAAAACTTGAAGATTTAATATGAATTTCAGCTAGCTTCCTCCATGTGCACTCGAGAAAAAATATATTGATAGATAAACAGATAGATGGAATATAAAATGATCTCATATCCCTTATATACCATCTTCTCTTGACGTACGATTTTTATTGAATCAAGATTGATTCATGATTGACAAAATCATTGACATAAGTTGCTTAGGCAACTCCAATATTTTTTAATATAATAACAATTGTAATAGAAGCAATCACGTATGCTCTTTTTATATACTGAATCATGATTCTTAATAGTTAACAAACAAAACAAACCTCACAATAGAGAACTAATTAGCTGTAAACATATCATGTAGAGAACTTCCCACTCGCTGTGGATATTTAAAAGTCATCTTGATAGTGAAGTAGCTTTCGTGTATTAAAATTGATCTTTATCCAAATGCGTGAGGCCTTTGTGATGCAGGGGCATAAACGTATTACTATAAATACGATTGTTGTGGATTCGATTCTCATAGAGGGGATAAAATATTTAATATTTTTATTTCTTCGCTAGGTAACAAGGTAAAGCGCGACGTTGAGCTCTACTAAACGCCTCGAGCGGCGGTGTGAACGAAGTATCTTAACACTTGTGGGATACAGCGTGAAATTAAAAAAATATTTAAAAGCTTTAAAGCCCAGTTAATAAATATATATATTTATTGTATAAAAGCTTATGTGGTTACATGAAACAAATATCATTTTCGTACAAAAATGAAGTTTTTAATATTGCTTAGTTGTATTTGTGCTACAGACTACTTCTCGCTGCTCTGAATGTGTGAACCAGTACTCTAGCATATAATGCTAAAGATCTTTGTTAGTGTTAGTAAATGTGGAAAAATTTCAACACATACAATTTTCAACAAATTTCAACTGATATTATACATAAATACTATCAAATATAATACTAAATGAAATGATCACATAAAATTATACATAGTATTTTGCCTTCTAATGTCAAATTTAAAATATTGCAATCTTATAAAGCTATTCTATTGATACCATTTCCGAAACACTGAACTCTACCATGACAACAAGACTCTGGGGACGAGAAATGATAATCCCACTACAGATGCTCTCCGATATCTAAAAGCAAATAGTCCCTTTGCTAGTAGAGTTATTTTTATTCTATTGTAAGCTGACAAATTTAACGAGGCTATTTTAAGAAGAGTCGTGTATAGTTTTAATTGTTAAGATTGATTGTCGTTCCAAAGGGTTGGGCTTAAAGTATTATGAAACTAAAATAACATGTGATGTATGTAATGTTTACTGTGGCAGTGTATGATTTTCAGTACTCGGGTATTATCTATATTGGGTTAGAAAACTTACAAAAAAAATTAACGTAACGTTCTAAGAACATATAATAGTTTTGTGGTTAAGCCGCCTGGACGGTTCCAATGAGGTATCTTTTCGCACGGCATTACAAGCGTGAGGAACACAATACTATGTACTGAAATTTTCATACATTTATAGCCATTGCCTATTAAGTAACTAAATCTTTTATTTATGTAATGAACAGTGAAAAACTATATGAATACTATAATTATTTCACAAAAAACCTTAAGCAAACTTACGTAATTCAGTAACGTACTTCAGTATTAGGTGTCGCCTTTGTTATAAAATTACTTATCATAAGAATCAAATTATAATAACAATATTATAGTGAACGTTGACAGCATCCTATCCACCAATGATCTTGGAGAGGTATTAAATAATTAATACACAAAAAATATAAATTAAGACGATTCCATTTAAATTCGATCAGACGTCACTGATCGTATCGAATAACGAACAGGATGTTTTTTATTTGTTGCCATAGCAACGCTCTACTCGCCTCTCTCCAATGATTATATTATTTAAGAATTTAAAATAGTTATAAAAAGAGAAATTCCTGGAATGTTATATAAGGTCCTGCAGAAATATAATTTATTTTTACTTTCAATACATTATAATATTTGTTTTATTTCTTAGTAGTTTAACGTCGTAGAAGAAAGAACTTCTTCTATAGTAATCTTGATTGACAAGATTTTTTAAGACTTCTATTAGCTTTTCATGCTTGCTATGAATATTATCTTTATTTTTATGGCAAAGCGCGGCGCTGAGTTCCGACACTCAACACGCAGTGCCTCCAGGACTCGGCGAAAAGTGGGGAACGAAGTGTTTTAACCTTCTGCCTACCCTGCTGTGTGCGGGATACAGCGTGAAGCTAATTTGAGGTACTTTGTTATGTATACAGGCTTCAAATTCAAAACGTTTATAACATTTGTTATGATCTGATTTCAGAGTGTTGAGTAACGAAATAATACTCATATTTAAGTATCTCATACTACAAACGATATAAGATAGGTACACCAAATAAAAATATTTATCTAGAACTATTATTATTTTCACTTTTTTTAAATACTTATATACATGTCTTCCGGGTGCAGTAGGAAAAAAATACCGTTCTTTGGTCTGTCAGATAAAAAAAAATATGTAGGAATTAATATACGAGTATACAATCACCACGTGTAAAAATAGTTTCCTTCCAAATAAATTTAAATAATTCTCAATCTAAATTGCGAAATGTACAAAAGGTAGAGCAAAGTAAATATCTGCTTATAAACTAATAAAAAACACCCGCAGGGCTCGTTTTGCAGAACATTGCCAATTACACAGCTCATATAGATAAGAAATTTGTAATTATGAAGGCTTGAAATAATCTAAGAAGGCGGGTCTTGAGTAAACTCGATAGAGTCATTACCTGTTTAAAGAAAAAGTACTTGGTCAAATCGAATTGTAGAGTCGAAATTTTTTATTCATTTTATGTTTCTTACATAATATACGACCAATGATATTCAATTTTTTAATCAGCGAGCTAATGTGGGCGTGAATATATATTATAATTTTAATTAAGTTTGGAATAATTAATTTAAGTTTTCGTAATTTTAAATAGACTTATGTTATGTGTAATAAAATTTACATTTTTTTGTACTAATAATCAAAAGTTACAGTCGGTAGTGTTTTGTAGATTAACTTGGTAATTTATCTTTCAAAATATCCACTCTTTCATAAAGTTTTTGATTAAGATTTAATTCTAATTTCCTAGTCGACTGACCTTGAATTTCTACCGAATTGTTTTCATTTCCTCGTCCTGGTAACGAGATAAAACACAATGTTGAGTTGCGCCACCGAACATTCTCGGACATTGCGCGAAAAGTCGATTTACTTTTTCTACTTTGCTAAATTGGAAAAACCGTAAAGCTGTTTGCTTAATATAAGCAAAAACTTATATTTAAATCCTTAAATATTTTAGTATAATCTTAAAAAAAAATTGATCGGTCGTCGCATGCATCTGAGTAATGTAAAGCTAATAAAAATATTTTTTAATTGCAGAGATAAATTACTATATACACTTGAACTATATATAAGTGTTATTCCCACTCGTATAGTCGTATAATGATAAATGACCATCTGGTTAGCTTTATAACCAAGTTGGTAATGCACGGTGTTATTAATATAGCTAGTTATCTACATATATGATACAGATTATAGGTTCAATATTATTGTTTAGGATTTTCTCTCTTTAAAATAAAAAAATATACCCGTATAGGATCTCTTAGTTATCTATCGTCTGTCGGTCTGTCTGTGAAAGGCTTGACACTTTGGTTTTGCGTAGAGACGTCTCCTCGCTGTGCGTTCTCTACCGCATTTATCATGGGGAGTGTTCTGAAGAACTGTTTGACCTGTTACCTGCTGCCGAATTTTCTAACCGCACAGTATGTCACAAGCTAAAAGGCGGTGATCACTTACCATCAGGTGGCCAGAACGCTCGTTTGCCTTGTCCTTTTCCATAAATAAAAATAATATCAAATATTCTGATCTGTAATAAATAAATTAATTTTGAAGTCCAGCTTCACGCTGTGTCCTGTACGTAGCAGGGTAGACAGAGGAAGCCTAATAATAAGACACTCCATTCTCCATTTCCCGTCAAATTCTTGAGGCATTGCAAGTTGCCGAGCTTAGCTTTGATATCAGAGCAAAGAAATTATAATATTAAGTATAGAATTTTCCTCGAGTGGAAATCGAATACATAATATGTCGCTTTTACAGTCACACTCCTGTGCCTTTGCACCACGACTGCCCCCAGTTTTTAAGTCAATGCAATTAAAAGAAATGAGCGGTCTATAATATATGCTCTACTTTACCACATACTGTATGAAATCCGCCGCGCAATCAAAACCTATAGTGTATTTCCAGTTAATTTAGAATTAAAAAATTGTCAAGAAGAGAGAACTTACTGTAAAAATTAAAAAAAATGATATTTGTACGAATATCAATCATTACAAACTTTGTATTTCTAAGTTAGTAATTCCTTAGAGCTTATCATGAAATGAATGTTTTTATATGAGGCGTCATTATTATATTGCGGTGCAATACAACAGCGTCTGACTATAACGATACGATGGTTGTGAGTTCGACTTCTACTCAAGGGAATGATTGTTATTCAATTATTTTAAGTAAACAAAGTGCGGCGTTAAGTTTCGCCAAAAAACACGCAACTTCTCAAAAATTAGGGGGAAAGTACTGTACGACGAGTAACTAACTTAATAGATTACCCTCCGCTTGCTATGCTATACAAGGAAAAGTACTACTACTTTTTTTAAGAAAAACACTAACCATTTCTCTACAAAACAACTTACTAAAAGCTTTCTCTATCTAAGCATACAAATCTGGTTATTACTTTGGTAGGTAAGTGCTAACGTAATATGAGGTAGTTAGCTCGCGTATTGACTCTACATATTAGACACGTGGTAACGAATTTAAAACCGTCTGTCTGTAGTTGGCGTGAAATAGAAACATCTATGGGATCAATAAATACGAAAGTTCTTGTTAATGAAGTTTCTCTTAAACTAACCTAAAGTAATGATTGAATCATTATTTTGTGTTTATTTTTAAAGTTTGCACTTTGTTATTTGTATTGAATAAATAACGAAACCGTCACTGAGTGGTTATTGATTCCATTTTATTTAACATAGAACAAAATTTGATTTACATTTTGGAATTCAAGCCACTGGAATCGAGTATAAGAAAAAATATGATGTTGAATTTTGCCACTCAACATGCAATGTCCTGATTTCGGACATAAAGCTAAAAATAGAGCTATAATTTATCTGCAAAAACGTTTTATATAGTAAAAAAATCATAACCTTTATCCAATAATACAAATTCCTTTATTAAATATTTATATTAAGCTCTCTCCAAACCACAATCCCAAACGATATTTACAAACAATAACATCAAACACTCTGTTTGTATATTCTCGTTGTGACACAAAAAGTCGAACGCGACACCCTTTGACGGCGCCTTTATTTTTATGACGCCCTTTAATGGGAACGAGGATTTATTTTATAGTCGTACGGTAATTGAAATGCTTTTGTCTCCGGTTTTATATGCAGGCTGGTTTTTTAAGCATTTTACGATTGGTAAAAAGCTGCACTAAAATTTATTGAGCTTTCAAAATATGTTAATGTATGATGCGCTCGGGCTCTTAGTCTAGTTTAATTGACTTTTTCTGCAGCTTTTGATTTTTTGTTTGAATTTTTTGGGGGTTGTAAATATTTTGGTTTAATTTTTTTTATTATGGTGGAATTTGTAGCTTATAAGTAGTCAAGCAGCTTTATGTAAAGAAAGTTTAAATTAGTTAATATGAAGAAGACGAAGAAAAAAAATCAAAAATTAAATCTGTCCAAAAAATCTCATTATTCTCCTTATACACAATGTAAAAATGTACACTTCAAATAATTACAAAGAGAGCTGGCGGTGGCGGTATGTGAGCTCACCCCTCGCTGATTCGATGCAAATCTCAACAACCGGTCCCGACAATCGTTCCATATAATATGAATCTGCAACACACATCTGCTTTATTGAAACTATCAAACTTCCATATACATATGTGGGTATGTAAGATCATGTATCATATATATGAATGTGAGAATGTGTTCTTTTGTTCTGGTTCGTGGTAGTGCCAAACGAAGAAGTACGATTTTATTTCTTATAAAAAAAAATAAAATAAATAAATCAGCTTCACGCTGTATCCCGCACATAGCAGGGTAGGCAGAGGGAACCTAGTGTTAAGACACTCCGTTCCCCACTTTCTGCAGAATTCTGGAGGCATTGCGTGTTGAGTGGCAGAGCTCAACACCGCGCTTAACCTCGACACCAGAGCGAAGAAATGGAAATATAAATTTAAGTAAATATTTTTTCTCCTCGAGTGGGGATCGAAACCACAACCAGTCGATTTTACAGCCACACCTCGTGGCGCTGCGCCACGACTGGCCTCTTATTTCTTATAATTTTTTATTAATATATTTATTTGATTAGAGAGTCTTATATAAAATTTATTAATTTTTATAAATCTTTCACGTTAAAAATAATAATCAGTAACTATAGTTGTGTAATGTATCATTCAAAAAGTCTTTCTGTATTCTGCTGCTACATATAAATCAAAACAATTTTTGTTTTGATGATTATAAAGTTTTATTATATAAAATTCACTTCATATATTGAGTAGTGAGGCCGGTCCACACAACAAAAAGCAGTGTGACGTTGAGTTCCACAGCTTCTTAATACTAGGTTTCCTCTGCCCTATAAGCGGGATAAAGATAACTCATATATTTTATTACATTCATTTTACCCACTTATTTAGTTACACACACTGATTTCGTATGTAATTCTACACAAATAAGCAATCTGCATTTATTTAAACATAGTATTATCCAAGTGTAATAAGCAAATCGCCGCGGGCCGCAGTTTGCCAACCCCTGATCTAAAGAGACAATGACCTCCCTTAAAAATGAAGGGCGCGGTCAACCCTTTTATATGCATGTTTTGATTTGTAATTTGTTTGTTAGAAAATAATTGCTTGGGCCTAATTTGAATGTAAACCAAAAATAATATGGGCTTACAAAACTTTGCTTGTAATGTTGATTAGCAATTCATATTATATTTGGCTTACTAATAAATTATAAAAATAATATAAATCTTGGCTTTATGTTTGGTCTCCTAACACATGGTGTCGTAGCAATAGATTTTCGTTCTCTTCTAGTTTCCATTCTTTTTTATAACTATAGAAATATTGACATGCCAACCATCAAAATTGACACTTTTTTAACTGCTGCTGTATCCTGTATATAATAGGGAATGCAGAAGAAACTCCGTATTAATACTCTCCATTTTATTCGCTTCCTCGGCTTCCGCTTAATTTTTGAGATATTTGTAGAATGGCGGAACTCAACGCTGCGCTTGATTTAAACAATTGTGTGTTAAAATTTTAATTGTCAAGAATTTCACTTAATCAGTCAGCTTAAAGTTTAGTTGTATACACTAATTAGTACTTGAAGGACGTTTATATAAATCGTTTATACTGACGTCCTTTGACATTTAGATTTTTATTTGCAAATTTTGTTTCAATTTAATATAGTTTGTGTAAGTAGCTTAGTACGCTATAAATAGCGTGGCATTGTGTGATCGATAATTCTTAGAATGAGAATGTGTATGTATTTTACGTTAGAAAACGTTATGCCACCCATTTGTTAAGGTTTAAAACAGCTACTGTTGTTCTAAAGAGACTTGTAATTAAATATTATTTTAAATAGTAAATACTTTATAGATTATAAATTAAAAGCAGTTATTGAGCTATTTGTATCGTCGGATGCGATAATATTTGTGAACTTTTTCAGTTCTACATAAACATTTTCTATGTTAATTCAAAGCCATTAATTATATATTATTCACGAAAAAGTGATTATTGCACAGTAGTACAGCGTCTGATTGTTAAAACGATGGGTTTGGGTTCGATTCCTATTTGAGAGAATAACTATTTTCATTTTCTCGCTTTGGTAAGACAAAATACAGCTTTGAGTTCCACCGCATAGCTTTTCACTGTTTTCAATTAAGTTTGCCCTAATTGTACGTATGTAGAGAATAAGGTCTAATGGACTTTTTTCGTATGTTCATACCTATCTTGCTATAAAAGCGAAATAAAGCTACATGTCTTAAGTCTTAATATCAAATTGACATCCTAAAAAGCCATCGCTTCGCTTAAGATAGCGCTTTTAGCATCTTATTAACTCCCATTCATAAAATTATAATTGTATTCAAGTAGCACACATAAAGCTAAACGATCTTAGAATTACTGCTTAATTACATTGAATATTTTGTGAACGCAACGCTAATGGAAACATAACAATTAGATACACTGCGGGCCAACGGTAGGGATGCCTCTTGGAATACTAATGTTAAAATTAACTTTATTGTTTTCAAAAATATTTAGGAAATATATATTTTTGATTGGATAATGTCCAATACAAAATATGTAAGAGGAGTGGAGTTAAGAACCGCTACTTCAAAATTTTATATTTTTGCAAAAAAAAACATTTTTAAATATTTATTATATTTGGAATATTATTATAAAACATTTATAAAACAGATAACTTTCAACTTTTCTTCAATCTTTATTTATATACTGACACTATAAAACTGATAATCTCACAAAAATCATATCATAAAATGATGTTAATCGTTTCGTTGTAACTCTCTATACTTGCGGTCTTACACCTAGAATGTATCGTGTTTCATACACAACTTAAAGGTACTTCCAATGGACCTCAGTGAAGAAGCTGCTCGTAGTATTCTTCAAACTGCTGAAAAGGGCAGCTAATAAACAAAGCTTAATATTAGTGAAATTTGAACCCAAAAACACCGAAAGTGGCGCATTCGAAACCTATCGGAGTAGACATGCTCCAAGTACCACAACACCACCTTTTACCTTTAAATCAAAAAACCCCAATTGTTCATTATCTACCCATATTTAAACTAAATTTAGGACATTATACTTGATAGCCGCCCTAAGTAATAATATAATAATAGAAAGCTCCAAAAAGCTCTTATTACAAGGGGATAAAGTCGAAATTATACTAAATTAGTCACGTCAGATGTAGAACTAACGAATTCGTCACGCATAAGCGACGGCTCATTACAAAGCACGCGAGACAATATAAATATATGAACTTTGTAGTGTCAACTACATATGTATGGTAGAGACTGGACATGGAGTTATTTTAAAACGAATTTTTAAAGTATGAATACTAAAAATTGATAAATCGCTTCGTAATTCTCTTTATTTTTATTATGCAAAAAGTCAAAAAAATATTATTTTACCTACATTAATAACAAACCGTGCCCATCTGCATAAGAAAGTACTAACTTTGTTATGTATGGACCTGGTTATAAGGAAAGTTTCTCAAAATACAATGACGAAAACTGCATTTAAATGTTAAGCATAAACAAATAGACAAAATTAAAAAAAAAAAACGTTGTTTTGGGTACTTTTATTTTTATAAACGTCCCCAATAATAGTTTTATTTTTATTCACTAACATTGTTCATATAAATCATTTTAATTTTACAGCTGTTATTAGTCTAGTACATTATTAAGCTCCAACTTGTACTAACACTAAAAGTTCTTAAAAATAATTTAACATCTATCGAAGATAGCGATGAGTAAGAAAAAAATATATAATACATCCAACATAAAGCAGCTTCATTGATTTTCCTACATAACAGCGTGAGTAGAAGGAATCCAGAAGGAACCGTTTTGGAGATATTTCTAGAGCGGTAAAATAAAAATATGTCACTAGAATAAAATTATACCAAGTGGAAATTGAACTCATAGCGGTGGTTACCACCGGTCTCATAACATAATATTCCTATATTATCATAACATAAGACTTGCTTTAAGAAAATTTTCCCTTGAATTTCATATTTCACATATAATATACGGTCAAAATATTCTTTATTACATCTACAGTATAAAGTACCCACGTACTCGTATATTGCAGCCATACGTTTTATATTAAAAAGCAAACAATACAGCTAAAGATGTGTATATTTCACACAATGGGGCGTCCGTTTGTGATCCCGATAAATATTGCCATATACCTACTCATCCTCCACACTGGTCCCTATTCGATCTCCCTTAGAGCTTTGGCAGTATTTGCAATGTTACCTTTTTGTCTTTAGAATGTTTTCTAGTGTTAAACTATAGTCTACTATAGCCTCTAGACCAGTCTAGGTGGTCGTGGCGCGGGGGCACAAGGGTGTGATTGTAACGTGACGTGTGTGAATTCGATCCCCACTCGAGGGAATGAATTTACTAATATTTTCATTTCTTCTCTCTGACAACAAGGCATAAGCCCAAGCTTTATTACCACCACTTTTAAACCTTTTATAGAACGTATTAGAAACACTTATGATAATAGACCAAACTGAGGCTGGTCCTGGTTCAGGGGCACGAGCCTGAGACTGTAAACGCGACAGGTTGAGGGTTCCACTCGAGAAAATGAAATATTCTATATTTTCATTTCTACGCTCTGGTGTAGAGGCAAAGCGCGGCGTTGAGTTCCGCTACTCAACATACAAAGCCCAAAATTTGTCAGATAATCGGCAAAGGAGTGTCTTAGCACTAGTTTTCCTCTGCCTACCCTGCTGTGAGCGGGTGAAGCTAAAACATAATCACAGACAAATGGTCTATTAAATAGCAATAAACATGCTAATTGCTCCAAATACAAGCAGTCGACAGTTTCTAACAATCGGATTCTCTTCTCATTTTTCAAGCTCCCTCTCCCTCCCTAATAGTGTTAAAATCGTATTTAAACGTCCAAATGAAAGGGACAAATGAAGTGGAGTCCCGTTGGCAATATTGTAAGACCTTGGATACATCACAGATTTTTTTTATGTTTATTCAAATATTAATTTTAATACTTTTATAATTTAAATGAATGAATGTTATTCGCACACTTAAAGAAAGAACAAGTTATGTATTAATTTATAATTACTTTAAAGTATGCATAAAAATATACTAATTCTAATACAATTTATTAATAAAGGACTATATTAGTAAAGAGAATGCCTTACTGCCACTAGGTTGGTTCACCTCTGCTTACTCTGCAACTTGCAGGAAAAATAGTGCAAAAAAATACATTTTGGAAAAAAATATGACAATATTACTATTAATATTGGTCTATACTAAACACAATGAATATAAAGTAAACAAAATAACCTATTGTAGTCACGTCCTAACGACACAGTAATAAGCTCGAAAGTTCAATTTGAAGCGACAGATGCGTTCTTACAGCCGTTTATTCTTTTGCACTCGGTACTTTATTTGGTCGTTCCGCCGCACCCGACTTTAAATACTGAGTATTCATTTAAAGGATCTTATTTCCTTGAAATATATTTTAAAATACTCCTAGTGTTGTAAAATGAAATGATGTAAGTATAAAGAAAACTTTTGATTAATGACTCTATATATTATTCAGATCATGTATGATGATGTGAATATATAAAGATATAGATGTAGAAATATAAAGTATATGATTAAGATATTTATTATTATATTTTCTATATTTTTAATCTCTTATTTACATTGTTAATTATTTTAAGTTAGAATGTGTGTAACGAAATTATAATTATAGTAAAGCAAAACCAAGTCTTGTTATATGTACATAACAACATTTGTTTGAATAACATGTCATAATAGAACATATTGAGGCCAGTCGTGGTGCAGGAGCAAACACATGTGCAAATCACTGTGTTGAGTTCCATCATTCAACACATAATGCCTCCAAAATTAGAACCACTAAGTGTCTTAATACTAGGTTCCCAGGTTCCTGTGCCTACTCTGCATACTGTGGCATACAGTGTTAAGCTAAAAAAATTAAGTAGGTACCAGACTTTATGGTAAAAATCGCGTTTTTACTTCCACTTTTTTTAATAAACAGGAGAATTCTACGATTTACGTACGATATTTACAATTGGCTTTAGCTTTAATAACAATGATTGTTTTCAAAATATATTGGTAATACAATCCACAAGGAAAAGGTGCGTTTAAATAATAAATAGACTTGGCAATCAAACGGCAAGTAATTTGAAACATATCAAAGCTGTAATTAATAAGCGACTATTAAAGTGAATTATACATAATTGCTATATTGAATACATATCAAATAACTAAATACTCTGTAATTTGGATTTGTTGTTGTCTAACAATGTAAATTTATTTTTATTGATTTTAAATATAAAACTTGTTTTGAAAATTTTAGGAGAAAGTTTATGAAAAGATTTTTAATTTCAAGTAAAAAAAAAAACATTTAGTCATGTTAAATATATGTTAATAATAAATAATAATATCGTTTAAATGAAACATGCTTTTCTATACACACCGCGATACGCAATGCCAGTTGGCTTGGATCACGCACCACCGACCACGTGGGGAGGGCTGCATTTGACCTTGCTATGGCGAACGGATTGTCCCAACTGGTTGAGTCGCCAACACGACTCCCGGACGTGGACAACCACAATGCCTCTTTATTGGACCTTCTGCTGACTTCACATCCGGAACAGTACCAGGTTGTCGTCGATGCCCCTTTGGGGTCTTCTGACCACTGCCTGGTACGGAGTGTCGTGCCCATTAAGCGCGGCAGCTGCAGATCACCCGCAACTCGTCGCGTCTGGCACTACAAGTCAGCAGATTGGGATGGGATGCGTACATTTTACTCATCTTATCCCTGCGAGCCGGTTGCTTCTCTTCTGATGATCCTTGCACCTGTGCCGCTGCTGTTGCCGACGTGGTTCTACAGGGCATGGAACTTTATATTCCTAGCACTGTAGTGCCAATTGGTGGCAAGTCACAGCCTTGGTTTGATACGTTTTGCAAGCTTGCTGCCTCTAGCAAACGCGAGGCATATCAAATCTGGGCTGAAGCACTGGTTACTAAGGATCGGGAGGTGAAAACCTCAAAAAGGAAGTATAACCGAGCCTCTAGGTTCTTTAAGCGGCAAATTGCCAGAGCAAGGTCCGAGCATATCGCCAAAATTGGCGAGAAGCTTGAGAGCTACCCGTCCGGAACTCATCAGTTCTGGGCGCTCTCAAAGGCGGCACTTGGCAACTTTAGCCAGCCTTCGCTTCCGCCATTACGCACGGGAAATGACATCTTGGTCCACACGGCAAAAGAGAAAGCCGATCTCCTGGGCGCTCTCTTTGCCTCAAACTCGACTTTGGATGACCAAGGAACAACGCCGCCGACCATCCCGCGGTGCCAGAGCTCAATGCCTGAGGTTAAGTTTAACCAAACAGCTGTTAGGCGAGCTCTGTCCTCTTTGGACATCCACAAGTCGAGCGGGCCAGATGGCATCTCTCCCTTAGTGCTCCGTTCCTGTGCTCCTGAGCTGACACCGGTGCTAACGCGTTTGTTTCGGCACTCTTACTCAGTCGGCGTTGTCCCAGACTCATGGAAGAGCGCTCTTATCCACCCGATCCCAAAGAAAGGCGATGGTTCCGATCCATCTAACTACAGGCCTATTGCTATCACCTCCCTGCTCTCAAAAGTCATGGAGAGCATTATCAATAGCCAGCTCTTGGTTTATCTAGAGGATCACCGATTGATTAATGACCGACAATATGGCTTCCGCCATGGTCGCTCAACCGGTGATCTTCTAGTTTACCTTACCCATCGCTGGGCTGCGGCTATTGAAAGCAAGGGAGAGGGCCTGGCAGTTAGTTTGGACATGGCGAAGGCCTTTGATCGAGTGTGGCATGAGGCGCTCCTGGCTAAACTTCCATCCTATGGGCTTCCCGAGAATTTATGCAAGTGGATCGCCAGCTTTCTCACTGGGCGCAGCATCAAGGTCGCTGTCGACGGTTTTTGCTCTAAACATATGCCCGTGAACGCTGGCGTTCCCCAAGGCTGCGTGCTGTCCCCTACGCTGTTTCTTCTGCATATCAATGACATGTTAGAGGATTCTAGCATTCATTGCTATGCAGATGATAGCACGGTGGACGCTGTTTACTCCGGCCGAGCAAGTCTTTCTCGGGAAAACGCCGAACAGTGCCGAAATAAACTTGTGTCTTCCGTTGAGGCATCCCTCAACAATGTCTCCTCATGGGGTGAAAGGAACCTAGTTCAGTTTAACCCCCTGAAGACACAAGTTTGCGCGTTAACCACAAAAAAAATCCCATTTATCGTATCACCAGTCTTTCAGAACATTCCCCTTACAGCCGCGCCCAGTATCAGTATATTGGGCCTCAATGTTTCGAGTGACTGCCAGTATCGCGATCATTTGGAAAGCAAGGCCAAGTTGGCCTCGAAGAGACTGGGGGTCATCAACAGAGCGAGACGGTACTTCACGCCAAAACACCGTTTGGCCCTATTTAGGGCCCAGGTTCGGCCTCATATGGAGTACTGTTCTCATCTCTGGGCTGGTGCACCCCAGCTTGAACCATTTCATCGCATACAACGTAGAGCCATTCGAATCATTGGGGACCCAATAATCTGTGAAAGGCTTGATACTTTGGCTTTGCGTAGAGACGTTTCCTCGCTGTGCGTTCTCTATCGCATTTATCATGGGGAGTGTTCTGAAGAACTGTTTGACCTGTTACCTGCCGCCGAATTTTCTAACCGCACAGTACGCCATAAGCTGAAATATCATCCACACCACCTGGATACGTGGCAATCCACTACTGTGCGGTTTCGTAGGAACTTCCTTCCACGCACCACGGAACTGTGGAATGGCCTACCCGCGGCAGTGTTTCCAGGTCGATATGACATGGGTACCTTCAAAAAACGCGTCTGTCTCCACCTTAAAGACCGGCAACGCACTTGTAGCTCCTCTAGTGTTGCACGGGGCCGTGGGCGGCGGTTATCACTTACCATCAGGTGACCCGAACGCTCGTTTGCCTTGTCCTTTTCCATAAAAAAAAAAAAACGTGAGCTATGAAATGTGCTCGGAGCTATAGCTTATATGAGCCGAGACTTCAGTGACTTACTAGTAACCTCTGATGAGTTCCATTGCTCAGACTCTGACTCCATCATCAGACCAGCCCTATTATAACATATTATTATATTGTCATCTAAATTATTTATTTTCCAAGGTTGTGAATGTCTTCCCTCTAGCTATCTTGCTGATGTTATATATAGATTAGTTTAAAATACCTACATATTATGCATATTGCATTCAGTCACGCAAATCCCATCTGTGTTACGTTCGTTGAGTAATTTAATATTTTTGGCACTTCATTTAAGATATATAAGCATTGTTTTTAATTATATTATGCTTGTGACAAAATAAAAATATTTTTTGCAGATTTACTTTCTTTTTCCACAGAGTAGCCAGAGAGAATCTAGTATTAAGACACTACGTTACCCTCTTTCTGGCTCAACATCAAATGAAAATATTAGTTCCTCGATTGGGAATCGACTGCAATACCATCGCGTTTATAGTCAGCTACAACGCCTCTGTGTCACAACGGCCTCAATTTAATTATAGATAACCAACATAGAAATAAAAACTTATAATTAAAAGAATAGAATAAGAAGTACAAAATATAGGACATTTATAACAAATTATTCTTTCAAAATCTGTATGATAATTATTTGTTATTGAATCACAAAAAAAAGCAACTGTTACCTTATTTAAATTCCACTTAATCAGCAATAAAGCGAGTATTCTTTAATATACAAAAAGTAGTTAAAAGCACAATGCAATAGAGCTTTCAAAATTTCAATATCCGTCAAAAGCTTTTAATCTTTAAATTTGTCACCCTTTATTGAGTTACACCGCCCTCGACGAGGACAAACGATAATAATCAACACTTTATATCATACAAAGGGACCAAAAAAGTGAAATAAAATGTTAATTTTTAGTAAAAAACCTTCGCTGTGGGCTAAGGTTATAACGAATTTGTGCACCTTCTTTTTTTATTGTAAAAAGGTTTCTTTTTTGGAAAGAAAAAAAACTTTTGGTAAAAAAGCACAAGAACCTTCATCTACTTTTTACATTTTTCATAAATTTGAGGCCAGTCGTGGCGCAGGGGCAGAAAGTGTGACTGTACCGACTGGTTGCTTATTTAAATGCTTTTTTATTCTATTATATTTTATCTGTAATTTATTTACTTACATTATATTATATTTTTTTATCATTATATCTTATATTTTGATTATTTTATTAACTTCACGCTGTATCCCACATACAACAGTAGTAACTTGGTGTTGAGATATTTGGTTTCCCACTTTCCACCAATATTTGGGAACCCAACGCCGCGCTTTAACCTCACTCAACTTGCTTTGTTTGGTTACCAGAGCGAGGAAATGAAAATATTTTATTTCCCTGATTGGTATCAAACTCATGACCGTCGTGGACTTACCGTCAGACCGCTGAGCCACGATGGCCCCAATAGTTATAAATAAAGGTTTTTAGATTCAAATAGTTATTTATATACAATTTAAACATCAAAAGGAAGTGTTCCATTTCAAGGTACTTCAGATACGTTAAAGGTAAATTAAAAGACAATAGCTCCAGTAGACGCTCTGTTATTATACTTTTATTGGTATTACTTATCCTCATGAATATAACTCCTTTGATAAAAAAAATGCTTAGACTACAATTTTTCGTTAACTTAGCTTTTCTTAAATTTATTTATAAAAAATAAATGAATATGAAAATAATCTAAGAATCGAAACCGTACGTCGGTGCCTTTCTATACTCTCTAACCGCATTGTAGGTAACATACCAAATTGTTACTTCTAAGTCCAGTAGTTGAGGCCAGTCGTGGCGCAGCGGCACGAGGTGTGACTGCAAAACCGACTGGTTGTGGGTTCGATCCCCACTCGAGGAGATGAAATATTTACTTAAATTTATATTTCCATTTCTTCGCTCTGGTGTCGAGGTTAAGCGCGGCGTTGAGTTCTGCCACTCAACACGCAATGCCTCCAGAATTCGGCAGAAAGTGGGGAACGGAGTGTCTTAATACTAGGTTCCCTCTGCCTATCCTGCTGTATGCGGGATACAGCGTGAAGCTGATTTATTTTGATTTATTTTATTTTAAGTCCAGTAGTTTCGTCTGTGCATTTACTATCACTCAGTAAAGGAAGAATATATTGTAAGAGTATATTCTATTTGGTTTAACATTTGATTGTATTCGATCAAAGTAGCATATGGACATATAAATGTCAAAAATATTTTCATTCCGCCACCAAGCAGCCCTCGACATGACAGGTGACTTTCAACGGAAATTAACGAGCTTTATCATCGAGTAAAATGAACACTTTCCGGAAACGAACCGCACTCAACGGCTTTCTATTAATTATAACGTTTACCTCATTAACGTAAAATTTGGACCCCTTCACTAATATAGGTTATGAGTTATGACTCATAAACGTAATTTCCGGTTAGAACTTATATATTTTTATAGTAATGGAAATTATCATTTTCAAATTTTAGTTTGAATCCATGGGGTTGGTTTTGATAAAAATGTACAAAAAAGCAGATTTATATTTTTGTCCGTATAGTCCGTAGCTATACGGAGAGGTAGATATGGGAAACTCTGAATACTCTGTAACCTACTTTTCACTCAAATTTTCGAGATTTCTATTTTGGATGGTAGAACGTTACGCCGCGCTTTTTCAACCACCGTGAACCCCGACAGGGATGGAACCCACAGCCATTGCGTTACGGTCATATGCTATCCCACGATGTCACGACGGCATCAAATTACTTAAAAAATATTGTAGGATATTGTTGACCCCGTAACTCCTGGAAATGATCATACGTTCAATCCTTTTAGAAATTTACAAGAACATCCTTTATTATAATATAAAATCATAAAAAAAAAATATTCTTATTAGATTTATATTTATATATTAGATTTATATTTAGACAGGGAAGTGATTTTAAGGACATACGCACATTTAATCTTCTGTATAATTCATATGTTAGATCTTACTTAGAGTATGCCTCGCCTGTGTGGAGCCCACAGTATGATAAATATATACTTGCAATCGAAAGCGTCCAAAATAAATTTATACGGCGTTTACTTTACAAATTTAAATTAGACGATGCTCAGAATCTAAATATTTTATCATTAAGAAAACGAAGAGGATATAGACATCAATTTTTTTTGTACAAATTCTTACACAACCTTATTGATTCCAACTATCTGCTAAGTAATATTCACATAAAATGTCCAAATTTTAGTGCCCGATCTAGAGATACCTTTTACATTTCTGCTCGAAAAACTAATTATGCCAAAAGTTGTTTTTTACTAAGGTCTTGTAGGGCATACAGTAGGGCAGGGCAAGGTCTTGTAGGGCAGATATATTTCACAATAATATTAAGCAATTTTCACGTATTATATATATACGTACACGTAACGTACACGTTTTATATATATATATATATATATATATATATATATATATCCAGTTCCCAGTCCAGTAAATTAAACTTAATTCTTAAAAGCAACTTGTTTATATTCTTTATATAATATTTTTTTTTTTTGGAATTTTTTATGTATGTATTATTTCAAGTTATTTCTTTTTTGTATTCACTCCATGTTTGATGCATAAGTGGAAACTTTATTGGCTAATGTAAGGTGGATATGTATTAGCTTTAAGTATTGTAAGCGCTGTTTGTTTCAAATAAATAAATAAATAAAAATAAATAAAATTTTCAACAAATTTCATTTAACTCAAAATTATAGTCTTAAATAATTTGCTTATATAAAGTCATATTTAATTTTATTTTATTTTTCAGGTAAATAACAAAGGTTTTGCTGCAAGAAAGGTATTAATTATTTGTTTTTGTGTAAGGTATTGTTTGTTATTATAATAATCATTTAATCTTGGTTTAAAAATATTACATATAATTTATTGACATATGTGGCCACTACCAAAAGGCCTTATTAACCTGAAATATCATTGTTACATATCATTTTTAAAAATTAATTTATTTTACAAATTTACCTTTCACTTTTGTTATATAATACGTTAAGTCATTAAACGCGGTCTTGGAAGTTTTAAAAAAAGGGCAATGAAATGTCATAATAGATTTATAGCCGTCTTTAAAACAAGTTGTTTATTCGATTCCCATTTACGGGACTGAATTATTCTCTTTTTACCGCTTTAATACCAAACCACAGCGTTGAGTTCTGTCAAACAACACGCTATGCCCCGAAAATTTAGTTCAAAATGGAAAACTCAGTGTCTTGACACTAGCTCTCTCTGCCTACCCTACTATCTGCGGGACGACGTGAATAAACGATTTTTTAATAAAGAAAATACATACGAGGCACCGAGTAAGCTCAATTAGAGTCTAAGCAATTTGTATAGGTGACAGTAACAACAACTTGCAAATTGGTTAAGTGGGGGCTCGGTCTGCGTCGGCATCTGCATACCGCGGTGGAGGCGGGTCACATGCTCGTGTGAAATGAAACACAAACTAAACTAAATATACTGTAATAGTATATATGAATGTACGCATTTATGTGTCAAAAACACTTTTGCTGTTCTAAATTAGTACAGTTTTGTAATAAAATAGATGAAAAATGTCTTCTATAAGTGGATTTTGTGTGCAATCTAATAGATTGTTTTAAAAAATCTTTTTTTTGTTTTAGCTTTACTTTTTTATTTTTTTAGTTTTATTCCCATTTTTCGATTTTTTAGTTGTACGACAATAAAACTCCGCTACCACTAGGGCATCGTTTCACCACGACGGTCTCGGTTTTTTAATGTATTTCTTGCTTAATGTAGGATAAGTATGCCATTCTACGTATCTATTTATTGCGGATTCACAAGATAGAATATACGTAGTATTCTTCTTTCTTATATTCTTTTTTTCTAATACCCACGTTTCGCTGCCGTATAACAGAGTCAACACTAACATTGCATTGTGTACGACCAAACGTCAGCTGTGCTGAGGATTCGTCGTCTTATCAATGCAGCTAAGGCTCCCTTAACTCTGTTACCGGCACCAATACGCTATCTTCCATTTCTACTGAACATACGTCCTAAATATACCACTTCATTCACTTTATCTAATATCTTAAAATTTACACTGATCTTGTATTCCATCCTTTCACCATTTCTTCCAAATACCAGAACCTTTGTCAACATTGTTGTTGTACAATATTGTAAGCGCCCAACGGTCTAACTAAAATCATCCAAAGCCCACATAGAACATAAGAAAGAACAAATAAATAAGTAAAACACACCGAGCTTTTTACCGAAACATTTGGATTTATTCGGCCGAGTGTTCCGGCGACCCGTGACCGACGCGCGACGCCACGTGCCCTCCATTACTCCGCTCATCTGGAGACTTCTAGTCTCCAGATGAGCGGAGTAATGGCGCTCTCAAAAATATTACTCAGAATTTATGGAACGGTGGGATTTTATTTTGGTAATCGTTTTTAATCCTATGAATGAAAATGTTGAGTTTTATAGATTTGTCATTGTTTTTAGGGTTCTGTACCTTAATCAGGAACCCAGTAGTTATATCTATATTTGTCTGTTAAGACAGAATGGAGGTACCAATCAGAAATCAATATAAAAATTGAAAAAAACATTAAAAACAACGTTCAATCCCAAAAAATTAAAGCTCACGTTGAAATATTCTTATTGACCTGATTCCTAATAAAATTCGCTTTCACGAGTCGAATCGTAGAAAATTTTTGGTGCATTTCGTAATTTGGGCGAAGTAAATGAGATTGAAAATTCGCAGACGATATTTCCCGGCGATTTAGATGCGATGAAGAATTTTATTAAGACGGTATTCCTTGAATCTGCTTACTGTTGCCGTTTTGATGAGTTTGCGACTTAGCGGTGGGAATGTCGATAATATAAATGTTAGATATTTTTACATTTAATATATATTAATAAAGTTGATTGTTATGTATAGATTTATTTTGTTTTGTTGAACACCCTATTTATTTCAAGAACTACTAGTATAATTGAAAAAATATTATAATATTGGCTATAGGCTACACCCTAAACTAACTTAACCTAATTTGTAACATAATCTTATTTATATATCTAGCCTAATATGTACTTGAGGTCAGAGTTGCTTCGGGCATCTATAATGTATTGTTTACCACAAGTACTACACAACTCCTACTTATCCGTCCATTTGACCAATGAAGCAGACCTGGGCAATAACTAGCAGTTGGGTATTACTCATAATATATTCGAAGTGCCCGAAAAACTGGGACCGCAGGTAGAAGGGGAATCGATACGATTAACTTGATGAAATATAGCTTTCCCTTATATAACACGAAAATATTTTCAATTCAAACCTCTAGTTCTTGAGATTAGCGAATTCAACAAGACAAACTTTGTTTGGGTTTTGTAATATTATTATAGCTGCCTCCTACATAGTTTACTTAATACTCTTAATACTCTATCATAAACATCGCAAACGTTAATGGTATAAAAATTCAAGTAGTTCTAAGGCTTATCATAAAAAATCAATAACCGATTTTCCCTGCATGCCCACAGCGCTCGAGAGCTAATCGCTTATTGCTCACGCAGTATGGGGCTGAGTGTTCTTAATAGTAATATTTTAATGTTAAACTATCGATCTTGTGGATCTTTTTTATAATATAATTTAGAATGATAATAAATTATATGTATATAAGGTTAATTTGACAAGTCGTAGGTGTTGGTTTGATTTTTCTTTTTCTTTCTTTAGATTGTTAACCCCTAAAATTAAGAATCTTTAATTTTTACTTATTGTTGGATTGCGCGGAGTGGTGGAACTCAACAACACGTTTTGTCTTGTTACTAGAACGAGGAAACAAAAATATTTAATTCCCCAATTGTGAATGAACCCACAGACATTACGCTTACAAGCACTCGCTGTGCCGCTGTTCCAAGACGGGCTTTATTTCTATTGCTTTCCCTCTCACTAATTATTGCCTGAAAGAGTTATATCAAAACAGATATATGGTATTTAGTACTTTCCAGATATTCCAACCACCTAATATGTGACTTGCACTCAGACCAGACCACCTACTACTGAATACATTCAAGTAATACACCGTAGATAATAAATATTGTGGAATTAGTATAAGTCCAAGGTTGCAAGAACTTATCTCTTGAATTGAAATGAATATGTTTGAGTTTTATAAGGTTGTAGAGTTAAATATAATATCTCAGTTATTCTTGTTTTTTTGCACTCGGAGATGTTAATTAGTTTTTAGCTGACATTAAGTCAGTAGGGTCATGGTAATAGGCGTCTGTGTTAATCATTGTAAGTTGCTTATTATTATAGTAATTTCCTGCAAATTATATGACACTAGTAATATATGACGTCATTTGTTTTCTGTAAGCAGGGTAGGCAGAGATTCCAAATTCGTTTTATAGCTTTACGCTGTATCCCGCAAA
This sequence comes from Heliconius hermathena, assembly GCA_013403705.1. Taxonomy (NCBI): domain Eukaryota; kingdom Metazoa; phylum Arthropoda; class Insecta; order Lepidoptera; family Nymphalidae; genus Heliconius; species Heliconius hermathena. Next base: position 222,331 of record JAAIXJ010000144.1, on the reverse strand, counting down.
TAGCAGGATAGCATTAGAGAACCTAGTGTTAAGGTACTCTGTTCTCGTTAAGAGTATGCGGAAAATGGGGAACGGAAGTGCCGTCCCCAATGTGTGTTGAGTGACGAAATCAACACGCTGCGTGGGCTTGGCCTCTTCATCAGAATGAGGAAATGAAAAGATAAAGCACTTCAGTTCCTCGAGTGGGAATCGAACCCACGACCTATCCTGTTCACAGTCGCACGTTTGTGCTCCTGCGATTACATGATTGGTAGGCAGATTATTTTGACGTACCAAGTCAAAATACTCTGATCTCAGGTTTATGTAAATTTTCCAAATATTGTATGTGCAAGGGAGATATCCACCGAAGCAATAAAGTTCCTATATGAAAATTAAACCTACACACATCACATACACAGTTAGACATTGTGCCACTGCGTAATAACAACCTTATATGAATAACAATAACATTATTTTTAGCGTACTAACTATATATAAATACGTTTTATTTAAGTAAGCGATCGAGTGCTATTAAAATAACTTGATTTAAATTAACTAAGCTACACACTCAAGTGGGGTGTGGGCGTCGTATAGCACTTGTCGGTCATTGATGCGTAGTGGTGTCGTCCCTACTCTATTTTTACCTTTTAAATTTTATAGTTTGTATATTTTATAGGATTACCTCAAAAGGTAAGAATCGCGTTACCTCAAAAGGTAAGAAGGGAACCCTTATAGGATCACTTTGTTGTCCGGCTGGCCGTCTGTCAAGAGCATTTATCTTGATTGATATCAAATATTCAGTTCTACGGATCCTTGAAGCACAGAAAAAATAGTCAAGCTTGTAAGCCAACGTAGTCGAAAGATAGAAACAAAAAAGAACAAAGGGTATGCGTAGTTTTTGCTGCATTTTGTATGAAATTCGCTGCGTAATCAAGACCTATAGGGTACTTCCCGTGGACGTGTTTGACCGGATGATCGTTTTTTTAGCTTCTCACATTTTTTACATATATTATAGCAAAAGAAATGTTATAAATTATCCTGTTCTCCATTTTCCGTGTTGAATGAGGCACTTGTGGCGCAGGGGACCAAGCGTGCGACTGTAAATCCGACGATTGTGGGTTATTTCTCAATTAGAGTGATGAAGTGCATTTCTTCGTCTAGGTAACAAGACAAAAAGTTCCGCCACTCAGCACGCAATATCACGTAAATTGCGAAGCGGAGTGTCTTAATACTAGGCTCCCTCCCTCTACCTCCTACTACTCCTTACTTTATGAGAAATAAAAGGTAAAATTTAAAATTTATAACATCGAGTTTGGTATTTCTATACAATAATTAAACTTAACCAAGTTTATATTCATAAGGTGTAAAACACAAGATGTCTTCTCTTAAAGCCATCGAAACTATTAACATTTTAATTATTTTTAAGTTATTAAATAAAGCACTGGCGGCTACAGCCGATGGTTATATCGCGTTCTCTCGGTGGGTGTCCGACTCATTAATTCCTACCTGTTATTAAGTAAATTACGGTTAAGAAAAAGATTGCTTGATGTGAGCTTAAAGTTTATTTTGATAGGATTTAAAAGATTTAGTTTTGACATATGAGTAAAAATGCAACTTTACGTTTTTTTTCCATATGTTAGGGGAGGCAGAGGTAAGCTAGTGCTTAGTCTCTAAAAAAATGAGAATATCGACCATATATTTGCCAATTATCCTGCTAATGTAAGTCAGTATTCTAATCAATACATCGTACTCATCAATAATTAAAAATATTTTATTAAAAAAACAATTATTACATTCGGTCCTCGTATATTTTTCATTTAAGCTAGTTTTGTTTTCAAAGAAACTTTTATTCAATACTCAACAGCCAATAAAACGGATACAGAACAGTTTCGTCCAATACTAGCAAAATAAGCTCTCACCGAGTTGACCAGCAGTTCTTGAGCTTTTACAATACTTCCACTAGATGTAGAGAGATATTTAAAATGAGAGCATCTTGGAAATAAAAAGATTTTGTTGAAGTTTCGGTGCCTATAAAATTTTGAAAAGCTGAAGAATTTGTTTGGTTGAAGATACTAATCTCATGACCTGTAGATGCAAATTTAAATATTGATTTTATATTAGATGATCCAGTTATTGAGAAAGGCTATATAACATCACGTCAATCGTTTCGATGTAATTTCATTGAATCTTCGGTCAGTGTTGCCACACAGGCGAAGCCGCAGGTTAATGCTACTTATTTAATAGTTATAGTAAGAGGTAAGTTGAGGCCGTCGTGGTGCAGTGGAACAGAGTCTGACTATAAATACTCTGACCGAAGCTCGATCTTCATTCGGGGAAATGATATTATAATTTCCATTTTCTCGCTCGAGTGGTAAGCGAGGCGTTGAACTACGCAACTCATTTCGATGATTTTCAAGATATTGAGCGTGATAAGTGGCGTAACTGAGCCGTGTACCAGAACACGGACATGAAAATATTTTTTTATATAATTTTTTCCTCGAGTCAAGACAGACTCGCCTCTTAATTATTACCTCAATTTTTAAAAAATAAAATCTGGCTTTACATATTACTAAAGTACGTCGTCTCCTGTGGAACACCGGCCCCCGCTTCGGAAGTTGCACTTTGAAAAATTCACCACGTCCCGTAAACTTTGTAAGTTTGTTTAAACTCGTGACAGAAGTTATATGAAATGTTCACCAGCAGCCGGCTTGTGAGGCTCAGCGGCCTCAGCTTGTGACATATTTACATATTTTTTAATCTTTTCTTATTATATTTAAAAGAACGCTATTTGTGTAAGCTTCTCGATCTTAGTCGTTTCAAATAGCAATAGACTATTATATGTAGCTTTGAATTGTTTTTCATTTCCTTGTCCTGATACCCAAATAAATAGCAGCGTTGAGTTCCGAAAGGAATAGCAAATATTGGACGGAAGGTAGAAAAAGTAATTGTGTCCCGCAATAGACGGCATTGAGTCCCGCAATGTGCTAGGTACTCGATAATCAAAAATGTATTTACTTGTATGTCTTTTAGAATTCTCTTTCATTTAATTTTATGAAAAGTGCCTACTCGAAATTGTAAAAAAATCGATTAAGACTCAAATTTCATTCGGAATATAAAACGTATAAATTTAAATAATGGCCCCGAAGAATTCGTATTGATGTAATTTAAAATGCGATACGGATTTACTTTTTGCGAATCAATTCGTATTCGCGATTCTCGCAAATAACGCATTATTAATTACCATTCAGATGTTATACAATCGTTTATTTTTTGTTTCACGCTGTATCCCGCGTGTAGAAGGATAGGCAGTATACTACCCTATTAATATATAATACCCGATTTAGTGTTATAAACTCTGTTTCTCACGTTTTCTAACATGGCGTTTTTAGTGACTTCAACTTAATACCGCGCTTTGTCTCAATAAAAATAATATAACTCCCTCGGGTGTGAATTGAACTCATAGACAGGCAGATGGAACTTCTGGAAGTCCTACATCGAAACACTCCATTTACCATTTTTGTTCAGTTATACAAATTTGAATTTCGAGCGGCGTAACTCAACGCCAAAATTTGACTTATCAGACTGTAAATTAATTGGTTGACTATGTTTTTACATTTTTTCCTACGCATAATATAGGTAACTAGTCGAAATCTATACAAGGTAATTCCATAGAATCAAGGTAGTTCGATAAGATCTATCATACTGACGCTACGTACGTCGTACACAGCTAATGCGGTGGTAAATTGGAGTTACGATCGGCTCTCATTGATTAAAATTGATTTTACCTCTTTAAATTTCACGCTACTTAACTGTTACAAGGTGTTCGGAGCGGGAACCTATTATAATAAAATAACTATTATAGATTATTAAACGATAGCGCAGTCGAGGTGGTCGGGGCACAGCGCCACAGCGTTTGACTGTAAACACAATGATTGCAGGTTTGATTCTCATTCGGGGGTTAGTTATTTTCTTGTTCCTGTATTGCCAATAAGTGGCATTGTGATTCTCTATTCAACGTTTTTTTTGAATGGGTTTAACACTAGGTTCCCTCTGCCAACCCTGTTATATACAGGATAGATCGAACTTCTAATTTTGTTTTATTTTATTTCAAAACGCTAGCAGGATATCATATTCAGCCTTATACAGGTTATCGACCAAATTATTGTGTCATTAATCTTTATTTATTAGTTCGAGCGTTAATAAAGTAACATTCTCGACGTCACTCCCACGGACGTCAATACTTCGCTACTTATCATTTTAAATCCAAGTAACAAATCTATGCAATAAAACCGATAAATTTTAGTTATTCAATATATCTTGCAAATTTTCTTAAATTTGCATTTGACCTGAACATAATATAAGCCTGGTTCACTCTGATAAGATAAAAGCGTTAAATTTCACAAGTTAACATTCAAATTCTAGCGGTGAACGGAGTGATTTGACTCTAGGTTGTATCAACAAAACATTACTATATATTTCTGTCATTAGTATTAAAATTCAAATTTCTTTTCTGGTTTAATCAGTAACATTTGTGAGTTTGATCTCGACTAGTAAATATAAGTAAATTTGATATAAAAAAAATATCAAATTTACTATATGTTCTGCAATGTCTCGAAAATTAGGGTTTGAAGTGTCTTAACACTATAGTCGATCTGCCTATCCTGCTATTTGTGGTATACAGCACGAATGAAGCTATAGAAAAAATGAGATATGTTGAAAAAAGAAAAATATTAAACTAAATTGACCTGTACAATTTTTTTGTACCAATTATTTAGAGCTATAAATCAGAAAATGTATTCCTGGAAGTATAAGATTAGATAGATATCTTTCAACATCCCAATCCCATCCCAACAACATCAACAAAACATCTAAAATAAATGTGGCTATTATTTGTGGTTGACAATACTTTGTTTTCTATTTCTGTTGATAAAGATAGTACTATTATATTGTCATATTGTTGAAATTTATCTCCAGATGCCTGTCTTATAAGAAAATATCAATTTTTTTAAGGATGCGAGTTCCTTATTAACTTCATATACGAGTATAGTATAGTAGTATAGGCGTTTGCGTCGTTGAACTTTCCTCTCCAATTCAAATCTTAATGTCGTGTAAAATTTAATAGGCTTTTAAATTATTTAGATTTTGTATAACAGAAATGATACAACATATCAAACAAAACTAGATTAAGTACACGCTTTGTATACATGTAAGTTGATAGAAAAGGCTATAAAAATTCAGTGGGTTCTTTATATTTATATTCTTTACAAATAATGAAGTGGACTATTAAATCGGTATTTTATTACAATAAATGCTCAAAGTGGAAATAAAAGCAGCGTAATGAAGGGATATTATCGTTTTATTGTATGGGGTGTAATGGTTGATATATTTATACAAAATAATTTAAAACTTCCAAACGGATATTTCATTCGTTTTATTGTATTGAAGTTAGATATATTTTTTAGCAGGATATGCATACGGGACCAGGTGCTAAGACACTTCATTCTCCACGCACACACATAGGCACAGTTTAACGCCACGCTTCGTCTTGTTACCTGAGTGGAAAAACGAAAAGAAAATCATTCTGCTGAGTGGGAATCGAACCCACAATCATCGTGTTTACATTTTTATATTGATATAACAATGTAACACAATCTGACCTCAAATGCAAGTAATCTTTCATTTCCAATCAATTTACTAACTCAAATATAAGGTCAGTTTATAAATGAAACACAGTCTCGAGTGATTGTAGGACGCTTGCAACAATACCTATAGGGTTGAACTTTTTTCTCTTGTTGAAAATTTTGACTCTTTAAGTTTTTGTTTTTTTTCTTTGTTTTAAAATAAAAATACATCATTGTTATGAGTGAACCTAGTACTAAAACACTCCGTTTCCCACTTTCAGCCGAATTCTGGAGCATTACGTGTTTAGTAGAAGAACTCAACGCCGCGCATCGCCTCGACACTAGAGTAAAGAAATGGAAATATAAATTTATAATACAAAGCTATTCAAAAAAATTATTAATAATATTAAGATTTTTGAACCGTTCAATAATCATATCATGAAATGACTTAGCTTTAATTAAATACTTTATTAAGCAAGTCGCTATTTTAATACGCAAGAGCAATATATGTGTATACATAACACTGTTTCTACCTGGTCACCCGCCCCTGACCGCAAACTGACATTACCCAAATGAGCTTAACCTGATTGTTTTTTCTTAATTCATTTTACTTTTAATGTATGGACTGTATATTATTATTGGTAGATGTTCGTATTAAATTACTTTATAATTATTCAGTCAGTTCGCTCATGCTAACTCTACAACAACTCAATATTTAGAAATAATCTAATGTCAATCTTATCGTAACTTTATTTTTAAATTTAATTTTTTTATAAATTGTGGACGCTACAAAGTATAACTTCCCAAAATTGCATTTTATTTATTCTAAGATATATTATATGTATTATAAGTATATAAATGTTATTTTTTATCAGCTTCACACTGTATCCTGTACACAGTGGGTAAACAGAGGGAGCCTAGTGTTAAAACACTCCGCTCTCCATTTTCCGCCGAATGCTGGTAGGAGTGTCTGAGAGAGCAATGCAACTGCGAAGAGCAAGCAACCAATTCTACTGTTGCTATTATCAATATAATATCAAATATAAAAAACAACTTTAACAAATATCGATTATCAATATGTAACCAATGCGGGCTCAAAAGCAAAAAATCATGCATCAGCTTGAGTATAGTACAATATTTTGAAGCGACACGTCATAATAACGTCAAGGCTAATAAAACCCCATTGACTCCCGAAACTCGACGGCCATAAATCACATTCAATAGAAAAAAGGTACATTCTATAAGATTTCTTGTTTTTTTTTCGTACATTTTTTGCTACTTTTCTTTTGCCTTGTGAACGATTGTAGAGACAGCATGCAATGTTATTACGTAGAGTTGTTATAATGGATGTGGTATTTGTGACCGACGCTTTCAATTTAAATAGATCTTTTGTTATGAAATTTATTTGTAGACTAAGCGCAGTGTTGAGCTTCGCCACTTAACTTACACAGTTGCAAAACTTGGGCGGAAAATAAAGAATGGATGGTCTTAACACTAGGTTTCCTTTGATCTCTCCTGATACATGCAGCATATAGCGTAAAGCTGTTATTAGAGCAATGTTATACAAAAGTACTTATGTTATAATGATTATCTGTGATGAAAAGTCTATAAACAATAAGAAGAAGATAAAAAATCATTTATTATGACAGTATTGTTATACTTAAAACAACTATGTATAATTAGACATAAAAATATTATATAAATTTATCAATCAGACTTCTTATACTCGATACATTTAAACAATATCTCTTCACATATTTAGTACTTAGTTCAGAATACATATGTTAATGTTTTTTTATTTTCGTTACTTCCACATCCATATCAAACAAATATAGCATTTGTTTGTCGTTATGCACGTAACTCGCGAACGCCTCGTTGGTGGTCGGCTGACGGGGGGTCCCGGCTTCCAGCTTCCTTTGAAAGCAACTTTGCTTTTGTTCCGTAGTTTTTGTTATAACGTATAGCATCAGTTTTGTTTTCTACATATTTTGGTTTTTATTTTTATTATAGAGTATGATATTGATAAAAAAATTGTTACGATTTTTGTAGAGAGAATTATTTCTATTATACGAAACTATGCCTATCTAAAGTATATAAAATACAGTTTTTATGAAAGAAATGTAACAATTAGAACGTAATATGCTCTATTAAATAAAAAAAAAAACAATATGTCAAAAATATCGGTAGACTATTTAATGCTCACACTGTATTTCTCATATAGCAGGGTACGCGCACGCACCGGCTAATTTTCGAAAAAGTTAAGTAGCGAAACTTAACACCGCGCTTTATATGATTACCAGGTCGAGGAAATATAACAATCTTCCGAGTCGGAGTCGAACCCACAATGGTCAAGTATACAGTCGGACGTTGTGCTGCTGCGCCTCTACGGCCTCAACATAAAAATAAAATATTTATTAAATTTGACACATTTCTATAAACATCACATTATATTAATTAGAGCTTCGTTACTATAATAAATATTTTTAGTAGTTACTAAGAAACCAATAGTTACGTCGAAAATATTTTTAGCAACCTTAATTAAACAAACTTTACAGCTTTATGAAGTTAAATAGGTACTTTAATGAACAGCAACTTTGTGTAATAGTTGGTTGTTTTAGTTTTACAAGTAATTGAAGAGATATATTTTATTAAGATTAAAAATAAAAAAGGTTTTTTATTTTTTTGTGGTGGTTTTCGTGTTATTTTAAAAAGTAAATATATTTCTCTGCCATCAGAGAGCAGTGATTAAGTGTCAGACCGAGATTTTGGTTTGGAAATTATTAGGTATTGTTTAAATTTTATTAAAAATAAAAATGTTACTGTAATTAATGTTGTTAGACTACTTATTAAAAATTTAAAATATATTTTTTTACGTAACCTTATGCGTATACTAACGACTACAATTCACACGCACGATGGAATTATTAGAATCAGAGGTCTTAAACGTTTTAATTGATACATCAAAACGAACGACCCACTCAGAGTAATGCCTCTATCAGCTAACGTCGTTAAGAAAGAATTTATATACGACTGTCGATTTCTCTACCAAAAAGTAACTATACAATTTTCTTCTTTATGTTTCTTAGGATTAAGATGATTTTTGTTTGTATTAAATGTGGACATTTGTGGTTTGTAGAGTCATTGGTTCAAAATTCGATAGATGTCAAGTGCAATTAGTAGAGCTATGTATGATATAATTAAAATAGTTATGATGTTCACAATCGTGTGTGAATCGTGTATGTTTAAATTATAAAATATACTATAGAAAAATATTTGATTGTATCGTTATTTATATGCCAGATTATATATTATTTTTTTTTATTTTCTCTTGGTTTGTACATAGAATATATATATTGATTCTCTGGTTAAGATGTGGGGTTGAGATTCCTGTTACTTACAGTTACAGTTAAATATAGTGTATTCTGATACGTGGTTCTCTCTGTCTACACTGATATATGCAAACAAGTTAAAAGAATAAAGTCTGAAGCTAAAAAAAATATACTCACGTTTATTCCCTTTGCTGTACGAATTTTGAGAAATCATCATTTCAACTTTCAACGTTAAGTAGTTTTATCTGTGATTGCAGGTCAATCATACAAAAGAGTTTTATATATGTATAAAGAGACATAAAACCTTTACAAAACGCCAAGTCAGGTCAATTCAATTACTAGAAACGTACAAACGATAAACAAACAAACCTAAGCCATACAATCTTACAGCGATATAAAGAAAAAATGAACTCAAATTGGATACCGAACAAACATGTAGAGCAAACAAGCGTCGTCCATTGAGTAGCTAACGAAGTAGAGGCACGCGAAGACCAATTAGCTAATTGTGTGATAGACGCACAAGGACATCGGTTTTAATTGCATTATATACATATGCAAGTGATGTAATAGACACTGTAGTTATCAAGGTTATTAGTTTTTGTAGAGATACACAGATTTCCTTCACTTTTACTGGTAAAACATTGTGTTTTTTATTTTATGACCAATCTCTTTACATTAAAATAATGAAAATACAATTATATCTTCGACTAGATATCGAATCCGCCACCATGCGTTTACTGTCAAAAACTGTCTACCTTCTTCTAATTTTTAGCGTATAAAAAATTTTAATTTATTAAAAATATGTTTATTATAATAAATGCCGATGTCTTTCAAATCAGATAAATTAGACGAATTTAACCCACATTTATTATGGAATCCATAAATACCAGAGCCACAAATATTGTATTTTTACATAATCTCTATTGACAAAATACATGATGACAGACATACGTACATAATACAATTATAATAATAGAACATAATATACATATATATAATAATATAAATATACATATATATAATTATAATAATAGAACATAATATTCTTGCTTAATTAACTGAACTTCACATCATTTATTGATAGTTGAAGAGTCTAAACTATAGCTTTATGCTAAAATACAGAAATGACCATGTATTTCCTTCGTAAGCACCTGAGGTGGTCTCCTCTGATGATTAGGGTCAAACAAAAGGAAAACAATACCGCAATTAGTAACTTTATTGAGTCCACCCAGCGTGAGATATATGAATCCTGCTGAGTTAAAAAGTAAAGGAATGATATTTATCTACCTCTAAACTGCAATATCTTATATTTATATGATTTCGTTATTAATTATGAATATATGGATTATATTTTTGTAAAACTAGAATCTCGTGTGAAGTTATTGTGCGGCATTGAGTCCCACTCAACACGCAATATCTCGATAATTGGGCGGAAAGTGAGAAACAGAATGTCTTAATAAAAGGTCCCCTACTAACCATGCTATATCTGAAATATACCGCAATCCGGAAATAGAAAGAGTGATATAAATATCAATAAAAATATATACTTTTCAATACAAATATCATCAACAAATATAAATTTTAATCATTTAACGAACAAGTAAAATTTAAAAGAAACTAAAAACAGTGAGAGAAAATATCCTAACAAAATTATTTCTGCAAAAAGCAAAAATATAGAATATGTAGAGCTAAAACTAAAATCTAAGATACGAATATAGCAACGACTAAGTTATTTTATTGTATGTTTGCATACTTCAGAGACAGTTATTACGGTAAGGTGGGACCGACTGTCAGACACACCGACGACATGAGTGTACGCGTTTTATAACCAACAGCTATTGTTTTGCTCTCTTAAAATATTCCTTATGTATTTTATTTCAAAATGTAAAACATATGTAGCCGTAGTAGCGCAGTAGGACAGCGTCTGAGTGTAACGCGATGGTTGTAGGCGCGATTCTCACTCAGAATGATTATATTAACATTATTTTTATTTCGCCTTTTATTTATTGAGTTTCACAACTCAACACGCAATGTTTAGAATTTGGACGGTAGTCGTGAAGCGGCTATTTTATTTTAAAATAATGCTTTAACTATTTATTTACCTTATAATTACCATTGAAGAATAATAAATACCTTATAATAGCTTCACACTTTATCCCATAGTAGGGTAGACGTAGAATACGGAATACTTAATATCAAGACATTCCGTTTTCCGCTCGAGTTCAAGATATTGCACGCTTAAATGGCGAAACTCAACAACACATACGTACGTTATTATTATTTAACTGCTTGGTGTATCTTGCACATAGTAGAGGGAACCTGGGAACCTAGTGTAATGACTTTCGTTCCTCACTTTCCACCGAATTCTCGACGCATCGCGTGTCAAAACAACCGTCGCACTTGTAGTCGCCACGACGTCCTCAACTATCTATTATAAATAATAAAATATTCATTTATATTGTAATGAAATGCTAAAGTGACATTTATTATAGCACCCACCTCTAATAAAAAGTATAAGCAATAGTCGATCTTGATAACTACAAGACAATATAGAGCTGTAACCTTTAGTCACGACTAAACTTGTTTATTGGTACTTTGATTGTTATAATAAATTAAAACAATAAGTAATTTTTTGATTGCAAGAAATATTAAATTAAATATATATATATACACATTATGTGAAGCCGTTGTGGCGCAGAGACAGAGAGTATGACTGTAACTACGACGGTTGGGTTCAATTCCCACTCAGTGCCTTCTATAGTTTTTATATTCTCGCTCCAATAACGAGACAAAAAGTGGAAGTGGTAATATATATGTCTATATATTTTAAAACAAACAAACCTTTAAAACTTCTTCGCGTGTTATCATAAAAGGAAATGAAGTTGCGTAATCATCATTTGGAGCCCTCATCCAATGACCAATCGTTACCATTAACGGATTAGTTCAGAGCATATGACACTTGAGAATGCTGAATATGTTGAATATTCTAACACTTATACTCAACCATTGCTTCATTATAAATTGGGTTAAATACTTAACTATTTATGTTAATCCAGTAATCCAATTAAATGCGCGGCTATAATTGAACTTCCGGTTGTAACTGATAACGTTCAACGGTCGGTAACGGATTTAAAGGAATAACTGAGATAAGGAATTGGAAAAAATATAGTTGAAGTAAAGACATCGAAGCGCATTCAAATTGTGTAGTTCATTTTTCTAGAGTGAATTGATTTGTAATTAATTAATAATTTAAATATATACATTTTTAAACGTTTTTTTTCTTTTAGCACAATATTATATAATTATAAACGAATAAAAGCAAATAATTGTTTGGCTTGTACAGTAACGAACTTAACGCGCAATGTCTCAAAAATTCGGTGAAAGTAGGTAATGACGGGTCTTAGAACTAAAATTCGTCTACCTACCCTTGCTTTTAAATTAAATGTATTAAAACACTGTTTAAATAATTAACTTGCTGATAGTTCTACATGATCAAAAAAGGAAATCAATATTATAAACAAAAACAAGACACAAAACTAGCACAAGATGAACGATCGCGTAAACCTCGAAGAAAACTTTCAATAAAGCAAGCCAGTTATTACAGCAACTAAGTGTAGGTATCTACTATCGAGAACACCGTGACTAATTATAATGATACACCGCGATAGACGGCCACATTACAGAATTATATTACTTGAATAGAAATCAAGTGTTGGACACAAGATTGATCACACTCGAGGCGGAATTATTTATGTCGTGTCTCTCTCTACCTGTCTCTCACCTCGTACCTTTCCGCCGCTATCGGGACCATCGCTGACCAACGTCCAGTTTGCTTTTGAAATCTCATTACAATGGCTTCAATGAAATTTTACTTTGATGACTCATTTATATTTTAGTGTAAATACTCGTATGTAAGAGACGTGATTGAGAAATCAATGAACTATTTTCATTTACTTGCTCTGGTATCAAGACAAAACGCTTCGTTGTTTCGCGTCTCAACACGCAATGTAAATGGTGCTGAAAGTGAGCTTAAACGGTCTTCAACTTCTCTATTGTGATATCATATACTATATATAATATATACAAGTAATGTATACACTAAAACTATACAGTATATTAAGATACTTAACATACATTCTATTGATTATATCAGGATAGCACTTTCATATATATATAGTCAACAGTTAAAGAACCCGACTTTTTCAATATTATTGCCAATCTAAGAGAGTGTCGGCATCAAGTAGCCAGTACCATGTGAATTATTCAAGAGTCGTGACGAGCGTCAATCCTTATCAAAGTACCATTGATCTTAGGAATTTACACTTGTACCGGATGGTATATTGGTTTTCGTCATAATGCTTGCCACGGATACAACCCTTTTTTAACGATATTTTGACCTTAAAGTCTTCATGATTGCATTAATTTTCAAGGATCTATATTAGATATAAAAATCTTCTGTTACTCAGTGACTGAGTGACTTGGAGAGTTGAAGTTTGGCATGCAGGTAGATTACGAACGATAGAAAAGTATTGATAAAAGGTTTCCTGAATTTCCTAGGGTCTAGGAAGCTTAAAATATCCTCTCTCAGTATTTTATTTTTCCTAGCACCTAGAGAACTGAGAAAAATAGATTTTCCGTTTTATGTCTAAAGGTCCGCGTAAGGAAAATTTGCGAGCAACGACTAACTCTGAGTGTAACATAAAAAAAACACATACATTTTCTGTGTCTATAATAAATAACATTTCACAAAAAAAACAGCTTCCTAACATTTATTGCACTGTTCACAATACTAGTAAGTAACTTTACAATAGGGTCTCTAAGCTCCATCGTGAACCTTTCTCCCTCAAATTAAAAGTTTTACTTTTATCATGTCACCTTTCTATAGAGGAAGTGATAAACGGATGGATGCACATAAATTAGAATTTAGTTGCTACAAACTAACAAAAGGTCTACATTATAAGATAAGGTGTATTTTTTCTTTTCCCACAATTGTTTGATATGTATGATAGTTTATTTATAAATTGTTTTTTTTGTTTGTTTCAGGTAAGTGCGAGATCTGTTCGACGCGACGTATGACTGTCTTGTCTTGTCCTGTCTGTAGGCTATGAAGACGTTAAGCAAAGTCTTTACATATTTCAAGATTTGATACAAATCGATGAATTTAGAACTCTACATCGTATGAATAAGATTTTAATCTTTGTTTCTGAGCTCCGGGTGTTTGTTTACGATTTGTCCAGTCGCTTGTTATATAAAATCAAATTCTTGTACTACAATAAGACGGAAGATAAGATTGGTATTTTAGACATCATGTATTATTCAACGGAAACTGGTAATATATTTAAAAAAAATGTCAAATTTATTTTCTTTATAGATTATTCTTGTTGTTTGTAAAACGTAATAAGATAATGCAACATATCAATTTATCTATCGACTATCGTATGCTTTTAAAATATGCTACAGAAATGTAGAGTCGAGGCACGCTATTAAAAATATAAACGGTATTATTCTTCGACCGCCCATTCATTTAGACATATGGACTTTTGTTCAATATAATACATTTTTGCCACAAGTATATATTACTTTATGATTTTCGACTGAGTTACTTGTATCTGGGTAATTAATACAAATGTAGCTAAAAAAATCTCTTCAAATATTAATCTGGTCATCAAGGCAAATGAGGCCTACCTGCGCAGTGTCCGACGTAAACGCGACAGTTATTAGTTTGTTCCACTCGACAAATTAAACATGTCGTTGAGCTTCACCTTTCAACACGCAATGTCTGATCTATTTGCTTTTAATCGTTTGTCTAAGCCTTTGTATACAAAAGTGAACTGTAAAAGCCATCTCGTCAGTCCAGTCGGGCCACTTCAACTTTTTAAATATAAATATAAGTTGACATTCTCTAATTAAGATATTCAATTACGACCACAGTGGTGTCTTTGTGAGACGTCTGCTTTATCTTGTATAGATGAAGTACGATTTTGTTTTTCAAATTAGTAATAAAATAAACAAATAATTATCGTCGTGGCAGTGCGGCACATTATCGTGTATGTGTGAATATATTTTATTATTTCCTCACTCTTGCAACAAGACAAAGCGCGATGTTGGACATCGCCCATCCACCCAGTAATTAAAAAAAATAATACAAGATTCCGCTATAATATTTAAAATTTAAACTTATTATTTTTAAATTCTTGTCAATATTTATAAAGAAGGTAGAATTTTTGAAAACATTTTCTATATCTCTTTCAACATATGAAAGTTTAAAAGAACCAACAAGTAGTGCGAGCGCCCCCATTGCCTACTCGCTGATAATATACCTTAGTAGTGTTCCGAACAGTTTTACACGAAACGACGTTAACCTACTGCGTTGTAAAACTTTACTCCTTTTAACGTTAACCACAAAATGTCAATTACTATTCATTGCAATATGAACCCTACTGTTCTAAATTTTCGGCCTGTTTTCGTATATTTCAGCAAAAGTTAGTTTATTTGCCCAATTGTGAATACTTTCCTAGTTTAGTGTTGCCATGTTATTTGTCAAGCTCTCGACTGAAACAGTTGTGAAAAAACGTGTTGGATAAAGATAAGAACCCTTTGAAGTGTGCTTGAGTGAGACTGTTTTTTTGAAACATTTCAGAATGTCTTCTTTATTTTACTTTATCTTCATCATAGTCATATTCAGATGCATGTAATGGTAACCGATAGCCTTTGGACACAATGAAACACAATCACAAACACANTATATACATTTGACTTTAAACATATCTACAAAAACTAGCTGTAACACTTTATCATCATTATATGTAAGTAGAGCAACTTGAATATAGAACAATATAGAGCAAATTGAATATCTATGAACCGTCACGTTTACAGTCAGACGTTGTGCCACTGCGACACAACTGCCTCGTTCATATATTAAATGCTTTCTTTATTTTTTTATCTTACTATTTACTAAAAAAGTAACTTAGTGAAAGATTCTAAAAGGATGATTTAAGTAATTATAACGTACAAATTGAGTGATCTTCATCGCCCACGCGTGGGCCGTGGGCGTCATCTAATAGCCTCGTATTAATATGGCCAGGCTATTGGTACCCCGATATTAGTAATACAGATGCGTAGGTGTTTCATATTAGGCTGATCGTAAGTGGTCATTTCGTGATGTATTTTTAATGGGATTTGTCTGTATGATTAGTTTTCTTTCTTAATATTTGTATTTTGTTGAAAGATGATTGAAGAAAGTTTGTTATAAGTTTTTAGTGTAATTATATAATTGAGTGTATGGAGTCAAACACAGGGTTGGTGGCTCCAGTAAACTTCATGCTTAGTAAATTTAACTTTATATTAAAATGAATATTATATTCAATAAAGAAATAGAGTCAAATATATAATAATAATAGATTTTCTCTACAATTTTCCGGTCTGGTAACAAGAAAATACGCGGTATTATATATATTAGTTCCGCCACTCAACACTCATGTCTCCAACATGAAGTTTAAAGTGGGGAACGGAGTGTCTTAGCACTAGGTTTCCTCTGCCTATCCCGCTATATGCGGTATACAGCGTGAAGCTAATAAAATGAACATATTATTACATTTTAATGGAAAATTAGATACATTATTGTATGTAAACAGAGTGGCGAGTGGACGCGGACGCGTGAAAGTGATTTGATTACGTACTAATGAGGTTGTGTTGTATGAACGGACACGCCTATCGTTCGTTATCAGTACAGTATCGCGACAGTGATAGTAGCAATTGTTTTAATGTTCGTAAATTAATGTAATGCTGTAAATGTATTTGAATTTTATAGTCTTACCTAAAGCATTTTATTTTCTTTAGCATAGCGGGTTACTTACTATAAACTATTGCGAGTTAAGTAGCGAAAAGACGGGAAAATGAAAATAAATTAAATACAATCATTACTCGGAATGGGAATCGAACCCACAACCGTCAGGTTTACAGTCAAAATCCCACTACGCTACGACGCCCTCACGTCAGGGAGAAACGATATTATTAATATAACGATACTTATGAATTCTCCAACCATTCTTTGTAAATATATTAACTATTCATCGCGCGCCCGATACTGAGAACAGGGTTGTGGGAATAATAGCATATTTTGAAACATTTTTTCGTAACAAAATGTTAAGAAATCCATTATATTGATATGAAGATTTATAACGACCTTTATAATGTCCTTGTGGCACAGTTACATTACATTACATAAGTATATATACCTGTGAGTTCGTTTCCCACTTAATAGAATTTCCTGTAATTTATTTCGTGTTATTAATTTCAAAATTATTATTTAAACTTCTCGCTGTATCCTATATATATGTAACAGGTTAGGCGGAGGGAATCTCTGTTCCCCACTTTCCATCTAATTTTCGAGACATTGCGTATCAAGCAGTGAAACTCAACGCCACGATTGTCTTCTTGCCAGAGTTACGAGAAGAAAATTGATTCCTCCAAATTTGAATACACCCACAACCTCTGCGTATACAGTCAAATACTAATAAGATACGAGGGCCTCTCAAGCAGACATTTTCATTAAAAAATATGTAAAAACTAAGAATGAGAAGAGAAGGAGAGTATCTTAACTCTCTATACACTATGACTTCAATAAATAATATAATTCTCGAATTAAACTACTTGGAACGCAGTGCCTTAGCACTAAGTAGCCTCTACATACCCCGTTGCTTGCGGGATACAGCACGGAACTAAAAAACATCAAAATAAGAACATAAAAGTCCCAAAATAGTTATTATACTATTGCATATCTCTCGATACTTTAAATTTGACGATTTTCATGCAATTATGACTTTTATAATCATAACCGTAAGTACTTTTTTCGATAACAATAGTGACATGTTAAGTTGTCAAGTATATGCGGGTTCAGGTAAAAAGACGTCTTTTCTACAAATCTTTGTGAACGAGAGTGATACAGGGATTTAAAATACGGGATTTGTGACACGTTTAGCCGAAGGATAAATTATTCTGCATATAAGAAACTACCTGATATCNAACCGTAAGTACTTTTTTCGATAACAATAGTGACATGTTAAGTTGTCAAGTATATGCGGGTTCAGGTAAAAAGACGTCTTTTCTACAAATCTTTGTGAACGAGAGTGATACAGGGATTTAAAATACGGGATTTGTGACACGTTCATCCGGAGGATAAATTATTCTGCATATAAGAAACTGCTGATATCCTTACGTTGACAATATATCAATGGTTGCATTCACCATATTGTTAATATAAAAATGTATATATATTTTAACTGTTTTAAAAATAGGAGGATATTCTATGGTCGACACATATATTTCTTTACGTATATAAATCGATTTCTTTACGATTTCTGAACATATTTAATTTAAAAAAAAGAAAGAGCTTACTTTAAAGTTGTAATTGTAATTTCTCATCAAGTGAGGAGCTGATGATGGGTCGAAATTGAAGGAAATCTTCAAATCTTATAACCAAGCAGCTTCACGCTTTTCCCCGCATAACAGGGTAGGCAGAGGGAACCTAATGTAAAGACATTCCGCATTTTTCGTCCAATTTCCGATATATTATGTTTTTAGTCCATATCGCACTTATTTTATTCATAATTATAAGATCAACATTTATTTACAATGTTTGGTCTCAAAACATAGATAAAAGGCATTCTCATATTATATTATAGCCTGTAGCAAGAAATAAAAAAATCCAGGAAATTTTGTAAATAAGTTATATAAATAAGTAGACTACAACAGTAAATATTCATAATAAAGTTTAGACGAGCTTTTTGACTCTACTTACCGTTTCTTCTACGTCGAATACATACATTTTACATTACATGGTAATTTAATTATGTTCTTGTTAGAGGCCATCGTGACGCAGTGGAGGAGCATCTGACTGTAAGCACGACGGGTGTAGGTTTGATATCCGCTCGGGGAAATGAAATATGTTCATTTCCTCGCTCTTGTAAGGTGATAAAGCGAGGAATCGAGTTTAGCAACTCTATATGCGATGTTTAAAAAATTGGTGGAAAGTGGCGAATGTAGTGCCTTAACCCTAGTTCCCTCTGCCTACCCTGCTTTAACATGAAGTAACTTTTTAACATTAAATGTATAATTATTAACTTTAGAGACACTTACATTGTTAATGATATAAACAGAGAAATTCTTGTAAGGCACCTTTCGTCGTGAGGCATAAAATTTATCAATAGGCATTAGTGGTGCGACGTTATAAGGCATATATTTAAAAAATCCACCTCCACTCGGTCAATGTTTATTTTTTATTTGAAAGTTGCTTCCCGTGTAGGTCCATTTTAATTTGGTCTATTTCTGTCTTAAATTTGCATAAAGTATCATCACGCCGATTACGATTATTCTTCCTGTTTGAAAAGCATTGAAATATTCAAGGATAGTTCGATGAGAGCTTGGTTTGAACCCTGGGGTCCGGTTAAACTAGTAGTCAAAAATTATTTAAGCACACATTGAATATATTCGTCCTATTATCATTTGCTATTTCCATAAACAAGTAGTTTATGTTCAGAATATGTAAAAGTTATGTAGAACAAGATTAAGTTGAGAAGAGCCACTATAATTAAAACTCTCACCAAGTGTGAACACTTGGCCCAAGCTGAGAAGGCTTAAACTTAAATGAATATTCAATTATATATAGAATTTGATAATATTTTAAACGCTTATACTAACATAAAGTATTTTTATCAATTACTTATTTGAAACATTTAATATTTTCATTTAATTTCCTCTCTTCTGTAGCGAGGCAAAGCGCGGCGTTAAGTTCCTCTAGAATTCGACGGAAAGTGGGAAAATCTCGTGGAGTGGAGTTGAAAAACAATTGTGATATACTATAATTATAAAATTATATATTATTTCAACAGTCATTGTTTGTCTTAACACGTAATATCCACGCCGCACTGCTCCGGTGTCAGACACTCCGGCCATCCGAGTTTTTACTGCTAATAAACTTTTATTTGAGTGTATTGAAGGCTGATGAGAAAGTTTATTGTTTGTACGCTTAGGCGAAGTACACATGAGGCGGGTAATGTACTATAAAATTAGCAGCTTCACGCTTTCTCCCTGCCATCTGCCACGCTAAAGAACCTAGTGCTAAAACACTGTTCCGCACGCACCGCCCAATTTTCAAGACATTGATTATAGAATTGTGGAACTCAACGCCGCGCCACGCTATACCATAATTCAAAATAATCATTCCTTCATTACTGTTTTTTTACACATTAATTGCATACAAAAATAAAATTAAAGTTTTAGTTTGTTTATATATAAATAATAATTTCCCTTAAAAGCTCTATACAAGTCCAGCCTTAGAGAAGACCGTTTAATCAACCACGTTTATGACTGCTTCATTCCCACTCGCGAAGTCACACAATCAGGATATATTATACTATTATACATATCTTAATAGGTAATCTCGCTTGTGTACATCGTTTTCTTTTAGAAGTTATGTATATAGATATATTAGATTTTTTTTAGCTTCACGCTGTATCCCGCACACAGCAGGGTAGGCAGAGCAGACCACTTTCTGCCGAATTTCGAAGGCATTGCAATATATTAGATGCTATTTTCAATTAAAGACATACCATGTAAAGTGACTTCACTCAATATAATTATTATGTGCATAACTTAGTACTAAGAGTAATAGTTGTGAGTTCGATTCCTTATATATTATAATTTATTATTTTCATTTCCTTTATCTGGCAAGACAAAGTATGAGATTGAATTTCATCAATCAATTCGCAATATCGTGAAATTCGCCGATTACCAAATTTTGAAATAGGTGAACGTAGTGTCTTGATTAAATTCAACCAAAACAAAAACCAAGGGCCATCTCAAACTCTTATCTCATATTCTTATAAATAAACGTTACAAAACTAATTTATTTTATTGTACTTTCGTATCACATTGTATATTAGATATGTACTTATTTTCTTATAAAACTATAACCTTATACGTCAGGCTTCCCTCACTATCTGTTCGTTTAGAAGTTTTAGGAAGAGAGATAAAAATCCCCTCGTGATTTATGGCAAATAAACACCATGTAATGCTTCTTAAGTTATCTTGAAGTAGGTGGAACTCGAAGTTTGATTTTTGTAGTAAATATGTACTACAAAATTGTTAAGCATAAAAAAAAATTTTTTAACAATGTATCTACCGCAGAGTGTTCAAACTCTCTGTTCGCCTAATATCCGCCCAATTTTTGAGACATTGCTTTTGAGCGGCGAAAATAATTCATTCAACTCATTGAGAATCAAAACCACAGACGTTGCGTTTACAATCAAACACTGTCCCACTGCGCCACGACGGCCTTATACTATGTACATATACAGATTAAAAAATGGCAGTACTAATGGAATTAATTATACGACTCAAGTAATTTTATTATTTCCGCAAGATACAAAATTAAAGTACATTTTCCGCGTAATAAGATATATGTTGTGTTTGATTAAAACTACTTTGATATAGGAAATGAGATAAAAAGTTCCCCTTTGTTATTTATTGGCAATAAACGCTTCGTCCGCTACACTAGGACTAGCCATATATACAAACATACATGTATACGTAAATATGTTTATACTGTACGGTGGTTTTATATGTAACTTCGGGTCGTTATGCCTAGCGGCACAGTCTCTGACTGTAAACGCGAGGGTTGTGGGTTCGATTCCATCGGAGAAATACATCATTTTTATTTGCTCGCTCTAGTTACAAGAAAAAGCGCGGTGTTGAGTTCCGATTTTTTTTTCACAACTAATCCACACCTGGAAAACAGGGAGTGGGAGTGTTTCAACATTAGATTCCTTCTGATTACTCTGTTATATGTGGAAAATAATATAAAGCTTTATAAAGAGAATAAAAAATATATAGGTATGTACTTATTAAGAAAACGTATAAAAATTAGTAGCGGGATATTTATATATCTGAGCGTATCAGGTTGTAATTCTTATAAATTTTTATACGTTTTTTTATAATAATAACTTTTTTCTAAATTTGGAAAAATACTTTAAAATGTAGAAAAATATATAGTTATATGTTCATACTAATACTTCAGTGTGAAGATTATGCTGTAAATTTTCATTAAAATTTTAAGAATATTTCCTTAAGCAAATGTCGCACTTGGTCTCATAACGTGAAAATGATAATATTTTAAACTATTAAATATAAATTTATATAGTTTAGATCTGTATGAGTTTAATTCTTATTTATTTCTACATGATTTAATTCCCCTTGAAAATAAAATAAAATGAAAAATGCAATATCATTCATCAGATCTCTATACTTCTAATTCAATCGACGTATATGACACCACAAACATCAACTAAAACTCCAAACGTAAACCTCCGTCCCAACTTACCACTCGGTTGTCAAAACAAAGCGATCGGGAAACTTTTCGATTATCGTAAAACAAAAATCCCGGCTATCCCCATCGGTAAGGTGCTCGCAGGGACGTAGGGACGTAGGGATGTAGGGCTCGACGTTTTCCCTATTACGGGTACAATCGATCGGTGAGAAACACGCGGTCGAGGGACGCTCTTATTAGCTTTGATTTGAAAATTGCCTGTAAACGACCACAAGTGAGTGCCTCACCACAAGAGTAAGATGTATGGATGTGTGGATGGATATACGAGTATGGAAACGTGTTAGGAATAATGAAGTGTAAATGTTTTGTAATAGTTTATCTATCTACTATTTATTTAGATACTGAACCGTCGTGGCGCAGAGGCACAGGCGTGTGTTTAACTCTACGGTTGTGGGTTCGATTACTACTTTAATGGGAAACGAAGTGTCTTAATAGTAAAAAAAAATTATATTTGCGGCTTCCATGTATGTGACGTATGAAAAATTCGAAGAGCTAGGCGACTGACTGCAGGTACAGTTCACAGGCTCAGTAAATTAACTATTTAACGAAAAGAGGAAGGAGGAGCAATTCAAGATAGTTTTTGTTTGAGATTGACGCAAACAAACATACTCAGCGTTCTAATATTAAGTATATTTATTCATGCTTTGTATACACGTATGTAAAAAATGCTGAAAAAATCTTGAGCAAGGTTACCTGGGTACCTTCCACCTCTTTAGAAATTACCTCCTGCCGCAGTAGTAGAGCCTCACAATGACACACTTCTTGAAGCAGCCTTGAGCTCTGCCAGGTCTGGTTAGTAAAAATATTTTAATTATATATAATATATTACCTCGAGCGGATATCGATATCACAACCATGGCGCTTACCTATATATCCTAGATCACTCATCCTCATATATGTTTTTATTTAATATAAGATATTTTGTCTGTAAACAAAGTGATATGGGAGTGAAAGAAGGTGACCTGAATGTGAATTGCCTGCTGTACGCAGATGATGCAGTGCTTATTGCATCATCAGAATGCGAGTTGCAGGCATTGGTCACCACTCTGAAAGAAGGGTGTGAATATAATGGTCTAAGCCTCAATGTGAATAAGACAAAGGTTCTGATTTTTGAAAGAGATGAAGAAAGGACGGAATGTAAGATCAGTGTAAATAGTAAGATATTAGAACAAGTGAATGAAGTGGTATACTTGGGAAGTATGTTCAGTAGAGATGGAAGATACGAGATGGATGTGGAAAGGCGTATTGCTGCCGGTAACAAGGTTAACGGAGCCTTAGCTGCATTGATGAGACGGCGAAACGTCAGCACAGCTGCGCGTTTGGCCGTACACAATGCAGTTTTGGTACCGACTCTGTTATACGGCAGCGAAACGTGGGTATTACAGAAGAAGAATGAAAGAAAGATGAATGCTGTGGAGATGCGATCTCTTCGTAGGATATGCGGAGTCAGCTTAGCTGATCGAATCCGCAATGAAGAGGTACACAGAATGGCAGGTACTAGCGAGGATGTCACGGTGAGAATGAAGAAGAACGTGCTCAGCTGGTTTGGGCACGTCGAACGAATGAGTGATGAAAGAATGGCAAAAAAGATTTATGATGGAAAAGTGAGCGGTAAGAGAGGTAGGGGGAGACCTCGGTTGACCTTCGAAAACACAGTATCAAAGATACTGGAGGAAGGTCACGTAAAAAGCAAGAGGACCCCCCGGAGGGCATGTATGAAGAAGTTGATGACAGTGGACGAGGCGAAAGAGGTATGTAGAGACCGTAGCGTTTGGCTCTCCGTTCTCTCTGACTACCCCGCTAGGGATAAAGCGTGAAGTTAATTTAATTTAGTTTAAACATTAATATAAACTGTATTAATTCAAGTAAATACTTTAAAAATACAATACGAATAATTCTACCTATAATATCAAAAGTTTGAATTCGCAAAAAAAATCTTTAAGAGTGTTGTATCACTAAACTCTCATACAAATATCTAAAAATATAAAAAGTACGCCTCCACAACACCCAACTGGGCTGTTCCCTCCTTTATTTCTACACGTTTTTTAACCATTTTGTATGTTTTTGTATCTGGTTGATGGGACGGACGTGTAAAGCAAGTGGTAGTCAAGTGTGGGACAATAAAACGAGCCTGTACACTGCCGGCCCGCGTCGGGTGTCGGGTGTCGGGACCAGTGTGTACGCTACACCGTACACTGCACAGTGTGTCACAGCGTAATTGGAATCGATCTATGTGACGTAAGTGAAAATGGAATAAAACTAGATAGCGGTAAATTTTGATACATTTTTTTTTCTTTCAATTTTTTTTATTTGAAAAAATATGTTTTTAGCGCTTTGTTACAGCGGAACTTAATGCCGAATTGTATGTAGTATATTATAGAAGTTATTTTATCTGAATAAAATACATAGGTACAAATTTACAATTTAAAATAAAAAATAAGCATATTTAATTTTCTCAACCAATATAGTAATAATAGTTGTGAGTTTGATTCCTACTTGGGCCAATAAATTATTTTAATTTCCTCGTTCTGATAACGCATTGCCTCGAAAGTTGGGCGATGTGTGAGGAACGAAATATCTTAGGTTCAAACGGAACTTCCTTTACCTACCTTGCTATAAGGGGGTACAGCGTAAAGCTAAAAAAGTAAACTTACAAAATCAGCAGACGCGTGAAGTAATAAAGTCCAAATCGCTCTCTTCACGTATGATTGTCCATTACACGAACTATCGGAAAACGATTTGATACCAGACTTCGACGCTCCTGCGAGGGGTGAGGAGAGTAAAACAAAAGAAACTTGTGGCGCTATCGGTGTAGCGTCCCTGCGGACCGCGAGATCACTACTGAACAAACTGTTTTACTTACTTTTTTTTTCAGTTGACATATTTTATTGAAATTCGTGGGTTCATTCAATCTTTATGGGTTTTTTGTAGTATATTTATTATAAAAAATAACATACTTAAATTTTAACAAAGCAAGATTTGAGCCCGCGATTCTTGAAAACCGTTTCTTGAAATTCGTTCGTTATAATATATGATCGTATGGTTCAGTAATTAGAGCGCTTAGATGGTTTCTTTGGGGCGCAAATTCGAATTTTGTGACGTTAAAATTTAAAACATGTGTAGATTTTTCATCCCACTTAAAAAAAGTTAAGTATAGCAAGCAAGGAAGGAAGGCAGAAAGAACACTCTATACAATGTTTGAGATATTTCTTGTTTACTGGCCGAACTTACAACCGTCGCTTTTGCATTCAAACCTAAAAAGAATACATATTCTACTACACTACGACAGTCTTTATGGGATAGAAAACATAATTTTCATATAAACCAAGATCGAATCTAAGATGACATATTTGTATAACCCTATTATCAATGATCGAGATCAAAGTGCTCGTACTGTAGGACTGTAGCGCGCGACGGAGGAAGTATCTGTGGAGATTACAAAATTTACGAGCCTTGTACTGGTGACAAACGGTGCGAGGGGAAATCCGGTATTGTTCGATATATTTTAGTTTTGTAGATGAAATTGTTGGGGATTTGAGTTATTTTAGAAGTTTTTGTTATTGAATTGCACCTATATGTGGGATGCTATCGTGGCACAGCGTCTGATTGTAAAGTTGTGGGTTCGATTACTGCTCTGGGCAATTATTTACACTTCCTCGCTCTTTTGGTTACAGAACAAGACACATTTAATTACTTAAACTATATAAAGCCCTATAAAGGACTACAGTAATTTATGAATTAAATAATTTCTGGAAGTAACAATCTTGTAAGCCCGTGGTTCAAATCGATTAATATATCTATTAGAGCTTACTTCAGTCAGATCTTGAGGGTCTTCGAATACTTGTTACTGGAGCTCTTTTTCGGCGTATTCCTATCACACACAAAATCATGACACTGACATATTAGACCGCTGACACATAAGTGATGTAACAATAGTGATGTTCTGACGCGCTTTGTCTTAGCACTTTCTAAATGTCAAGTCGATAACCTTTGGTATTCGATGTAATGAATATTGTCATTTGTAAATCTAACTGACATTACTTACAACTGATGAACATCACTATTTCTAGTTATGAAATAAATGTATCTACTATTGTTAATGTTGTATATTTGAGGCGTTCCTTATATTATTTGATTATTTTTTATTAGCTGTATCCCACAAAAAATAGGGTAGGGAGAGGGAACCTAGTATTAAGATAACTGCATTCCTCATTATAGGAATATTGTGTGTTGAGTGTCGAAACTCAACGGCGTAGTTTTTCTTGTAAGCAGAGCAAGAAAATTAAAATATTTAATTACTCCAAGTAGACTACAAGACTCGAACCCATAACAGTCTCGTCGCCATCCCTAAATACGCTTAGAACAACCGGC
This sequence comes from Heliconius hermathena, assembly GCA_013403705.1. NCBI lineage: Eukaryota > Metazoa > Arthropoda > Insecta > Lepidoptera > Nymphalidae > Heliconius > Heliconius hermathena. The sequence continues at coordinate 195,647 of JAAIXJ010000144.1, read as the reverse complement.
AAGAAACATTATAGATAAACTAACAAGAAGCTAAAGCAAAACTTGATTAGATTTTAGTTACAATCTGTGAAGCTCAAGTTATCTGCAAAGTTATGGAACGGCCACACTTGTCGCGGGTAGGATGTGCGCACACTTCTCAAACTCATGAAATTTCCAAATTTAATAGAACAAATACAGAGAATCTAGTGTTAGGACACTCTGTTCTACACATTCTGTTATAAAGATTTTTTGTTAAATAATTGTGTTTAACGGATATTTATACAAATGATTATGACAATCGATAAGTATATAAGGCTTTACTTTCCTCATACATTCTAATATTATTTTTAGGTTTTACAAATCTACTCAGTTATTAATTTAATTTATAATATTAAAAAATTAAATTAAATTAGCTTCACGCTGTATCCCGCACACGGCAGGGTAGGCAGAGGGAACCTAGTGTTAAGACACTCCGTTCCTCACTTTCTGCCGAATTTTGGAGGCATTGCGTGTTGAGTTGCAGAACTCAACGCCGCGCTTAACCTCGACACCAGAGCGAAGAAATGGAAATATAAATTTAAGTAAATATTTCATCTCCTCGAGTGGGGATCGAACCCACAACCAGTCGGTTTTGCAGTCACACCTCGTGCCGCTGCGCCACGACCGGCCTCTGATATACTACTAATATTATAGTATATAATACTAATATTTTAAAAATAAGTAAACGTTGTCGTAAACGCGACAGTTGTTTTATTTCGCGGCACTGACTTTCATCTCCCTACATGTTATATACTTATCAAAATGGCCTACTCTGCAGTGTTGCGGAACACGGCGTGAAGCTAAGAAAAAGAATAACAATTAGATATTATCGATCGTTACATTGGAAAGCTACTCATACAGATATTCCACTTTTGTCGGAAGCTTTTCATTATTATTCACATGGAAAATTCAACAGCGCGAGAGTTACGGAGCTTCAAAGCGTCGGGACGCAAAAACTTACAATACACGAGGAGTCGCCGGCTGGTCGCGCGGCAAGTTGCTCGCTCGTCTGATGAATTTTACATGATCTTAGAGATGCGATTTTAAAACCGCTATAAAGTGACGCCGTAAACATAACTGGCTGATAATAAAGTTTAATTTCAGTTTAAATATGTACAAGATTTTTACACATTTTGGTAACTTAATTTTTTTTTAGCTTCCAGCTATATTCTGCAGAGACCAGGTGTAAAAACAGAGAACCCAGTGCTAAGACACTCCGCTCCCCACTTTCCAACAATTTTTCTAGAGATTGCATTGAATGTGAATTGAAAGGCGGAACTCGACGCCACGCTTTATCAGTATTCGCAGAGGGAGGAAGTAAAAATAACTTACTACTCTCAATGAAATTGAGCCCAAAACAGGCGCATTAACAGTCAGATGTTGTATCAGTGCGCCCACAACGACCTGATTTTAAGATTTATTGATACAAAATTTGTGTTTATGTGAAACGTGTATCATAAACTCATAAAAAAATAAAATAAATATCCTGTTTTAATTAAACAAGATTACCTGAAATGGTGCAACTCTACGCCGCTTCAAATCGGCCTCCAATTTCGCCACTCAACACGCAATATCTCCAAAATTGAGCGGAAAGTAATGGACGGAGTGTCTTTACACTCGGTTCCGCCCCTCCTACTCTGTTGCATGCGGCATATAGTGTGAAGCTGTAACAATATCTGATGGTACATATCTATTAGCTACGTACAAATTAAAACATAAGACAAACAGCAGACACTTCTCACTTATAAGTAAATAAAAACTTTGAATCACTAAGTAATAACTCGTACCGTATAAAATAATGAAAGACACCACACAGAATAACGAACGCAAGGAAAGCTAATTCGCAAGAAACGAACGAGGAGATGGCCGGTAATTTAGTATCGCTTTGGCCGTTTTAGCTCCGCCGCGACATGTTAACGGGTTTTGTAATTCAGTTTAAGCTCGTTGCGAGGCTTTTTTCTCTCTTTCACGTACTTTTTCTCGGGAACCTTTTTTAGGAATAACATTCGCAGATACATTTTACGTTAAATGTTTCGCCACTTATGTTTTTAAAGTTGCAGCAAAACCGTGTGAATTTGGATTTTGTTTTTGTTTATTTTTGTTAGCGCATTTCACAGAGGCTAAGGACGTCGTTGTGGAACATCGCAACTTTTAAAATTTTACGACAGATCACAATCTCAATATAGCGCTTAATTTATATTAGTTGAGTTTCGCCACTCAACACGCAATGCCTCCAGAATTCGGCGGAAAGTGGGGAACGGAGTGTCTTAACACTAGGTCCCCTTTGGCTACCCTGCTGTGTGCGATATCTCGCAATAAAAAGCAATAGGTTTTTGTATATATAGCCTTCGTAGTAATATTTGAATCCATGAGTATAACATACAGTGCGCTTCGTGATACAAAATTATAATGAAATTCTACGTTTTTATAACGAGCTCTATTCCGAATATAGCAGAGTATTCAAAAAGGAGAACTTAGAGCTATGAAACTCCGCGTTTCATCCGATTTCGAGACATTGCTTATTAAATGGCGTAACTCAACGCTGCACCTAACCTACCGGAGCGATGACATGAACATAATTAATTCCTTTGAGTGAAAGTCGAACCCATAAAGTCTAGCCTTTGCAGTGAAGCAATTGTAATAAAGCTGTCTCATATTTTTGAAAAATTAAACAATAATTATTTTAGCATTATTATTTTAATATTGTAAAGTAAGAACTAAAGATATAAGAAGTGAGCAAGGAGTTAGACTTAACCTTTTACTAAACTTTGTAATTGGCAGTTTATTTTTATTTATAAAACACGAACAAACTCTGCCGTCGAGTAAGCGTTGTGCATCGTAATACCCAAGCTTAGAAAAAAAATTTAAGTTTAATTTTTCATATTTTCTTTTTTGTATTTATATTATTTTTCTTTATATAGGAAAAAATAAGTTAATTAATTTGAGGCCTGTCGTCGTTTGAGGCCAGGGGCACAAGCGTACGACTCTAAACACGACAGGTTGTAATTTCGATTCCCACTCAAGGAAAATTTAACAGATTTATATTCGCCCTGGTAATGAAGCAAAGCGCCGCGTTTCTCTACTCCACTCCGCTCCATTTCTGCCACTCGACCCGCAATGCTTCCAGAATTCGGCGGCAACTGGAGGACCGAAGTTATTGGGAACAGAGTGTCTTTAACTAGGTTCCGTGATTCCCTTGTAACTTTAATAATATTTTATAGTCTTGTTGGTAGTAATGCACTTTGTCTGAGGTAGCTAACCGTTTGACAGCTTGTATGCATGTTCTTAGTGTTTTCTAAATAATAATGCTGGCAATGTGCACCGCAAATGTAAGCCACCTAATCATTCAAATATTATTGTTATTAATTTTCAAAATTAATGTAGAACAATCGAGGCACAACACAGGCGGTCCTGTCCCCGCGATAGTTGTAGATTCGATACCCATTCAAGACATTATTAAACTAAAAATAATCTAATTTCTCTGGTCAGGTAAGAAGGTGGACGATATATTACGCTGTTCAACACGCAATGTATTTAAATGGAAGAAATATCGAGAACGGAAAGTCTCAATATCAGATTTCTCTTGACCCAGGTAAAAAATATGCCACTATCACTATTCTTTGGTAGATTCACGTTTCCCCACATAGTAGGGAAGGTGGGGGAAACCTAATGCTAAAACACTCTGTACCCTGCGCACTACCCAATTTTCGAGATGCTTATTGGTCAATAGCGGAATTCAACTCCACGCTTTGCCTACCAGAACGAAGAAATAAAATTGTTTTAAATTTAATTTGCGGAGACTTAATTGGTATTTATATTATTTTATCCTTTGTTATTTGATAATTTTGTACTTTTCTCCCTTAAAATAAATAAACAATCGTTCCCCCGAGTGGGCCCCATGCCCACAAATATTACGTTTACAGTGAGACACTCTTCCTCTGCGTCACGTTGGCCTCCATACTAAATAAACATGCATTTCCACCACATCTCCCAACAAATATTCAGAACGATGGCAATCGAAAACGTATTGCATTCTCAAAATACCCACGTGTCATCTGTCGACGGGCTCCGTAAATTAGCCAGAAGAGTGACGCGCGGACTCACTCCGCTGTCGTCGCTGTAACATTGCACCTTGAAACACAGTTTTAGGAGAACTGACGTCCCCTTTTTATTTATGATGTTTCTTGGAGTAGTTCGTTTTGTGTTGTTTCTGGCTTTGTATTTATAATTAGAAAATTATAAATACAAAAAAAAATAGTTATTTAAAATAAGCGAGGAAATCCATAATTATCTCAAAAATATTTACCTGATTTTTATACAATTTGACTTCGTTGTTCCCTATGATCGTCTCGTTATGACTTTTAAGTACGAAATTTATCACTCGTCCTTGGAATCCTAAGTACATCATCATACTCAAAATGTCATCAACTCATATTCTTTTTTTACGGTAAATCTTATTCAATTATCTGAATGAAAACGTCTCATAGATCACATTGGATATTTCAATAATATATAATTATATTTATTTTAATTAATTACATATTTATATTTTTTACGTCACGCTGGGTTCCTTGCGTCTGTTCTACAAAGATCTAAGGCATTAAGTGAACCATTAATAAATTATTTGTCACTCAAAAAAATATTTAAATTTTCAATGTGACTTGTTAAGTATTTAATTCAATAAATCTAGATCTAACATTTCCAAGTGAACATTAGCATCGTCAAGAACATCTGCTCTCTGTATCTAAAAATAGGCGTAACACTTGGGGGAACCTGGAATGCTTTTAAATGCACCATTGAATGCGTTGATGTATGTAATTTCAGATTCTTCACAAAAACTGAGGGGATTTTTTTATTACTTTCACGTATCACCCGCATATAGACAGATAAGGAGCCTACCCTACCCTAGTTGAGCTAGGATCTAGTAACAAGACCTAGTATTAGGACATTATGCTCATTATTATATTACATGCTTGAGGCCATCATGGCACAGTTTAGAAGTCAATTCCCCATTAGGAAATGAATAATTTTCATTTCTTTGTAGAATAAGACTCAACGTTGTGTTTCATCAGTCAACACGGAATGTCTCAACCTCTGGTGGAAAGTTGAGAACGTAGTGTCTTAACACTAGAGTCTCTCCATCTTAGAATGCGGAAAAAAGAATGAATTGGCTGCTATATGTGTTGGTGGAACCCAATCCCGCTTTAAGTGTTATCTTAGCAGTATGAATGGTGTAAGTAATATTACTATTGCCCTGAGAAAAAATCAAACTCCTAACCTGCGCGTTTTCAATGTCTCTAGCCATTCTGCTGGCGTTAATGTAGGATAACTATATATAGATAAATAAGAATGTTTTGATATAGATTTACATTGTTTGGAGCAAGCGTCATAGAAATAATGGTAACTGATTGTATCTGCTAATACAGCCTTTGAATGAGCTGGAAAGGGATCGCTAATAATAGAGGAAGTGCGAATCAAATAAAGGGGTTAAAAAGGTTAAATTGATGTGAGCTACACAAACATAATGAGTATACTTGTATAGCAAACCTTTATTTGAAAAGTTTCATAAAGGGTAGGATCTATTAAATGTGGCTGTATTGTATTGCTTGATGTATTTCGGCATGATGATCGTGCAGTTGAGATTTGTAGAATAAAAATATTGGGGTGCCGTTCAATTACCATTTCTGGGGATATTTTTTTTACAGTTCCTCTCTTTGGTAATACAACAAAATGTGGTGTTGAGTGCCGTCACTCAACACACAAAACATTACCAACAAAATACATTTGTATATCTCTATATATAATAAGACAGTAAAAATATTTTGTCTGTACATTTAGTAATTTTGACAGAAATTGATAGAGGGACACTTAAAAAGAATAATAGAAAGCAAAAAGATTTTTTTTTGAATTTCTTGTCTGTCTGTCTGTCTGTTTGTCTGTCGATGTTTTTGTCCACATTTTTCTCTGAAAATACTGAATCGATTTACTTGAAAAATTCACCAATTGCTTTGTTTTAACTCAACTTAAATACTTAAGTTTAATTCATCAAAATCGGTTCATTAAAAAAAAGTTATCGTCATTTGAATGAACTCAAGGCATTAGCTTGCCTGCGAATGTTATATAGCAATCGCGCTGGTAAGATTCTTGGCTAAAGAATGACATTCGAAACGTCTGGGTTATATGACTGTTGATAAAAATATATATTTTTGAAGCACTATTATACAATATTTTATACAATAAAGTAAACAAAATTGAATTGTTAGTGGAGATTACCTTCATAAATCATAACAGTTAAGTTTAAGTCGTAATTAATTCAACACAGAGATAAAGAACGATCTTGAAAGAAATATCAAGTAAATACAAAGATTTTTTGGTTGGTTCGTTCATATAATATATGTAACTAATTTAAAAACTGTACAGGAGTTAATATGCAATTATTACAGTTATTTTACAAAGAATATTATGAATCTTTACCCAAAACAATAATTTTACATTTAAGGCTGTTTCTGAATGAGTAAATTAAATTATTCATGACACAATGTTCGTATTTTTTTATTTAAAACAATCAAAAATTCTTTGACGATAATGTCGTAAAAAAATCATATTAGAAGTCATTATAGTTGTCAATCAATTCTGCTTATTAAATCAATAGGTATTCATGTATTTTAAGCGGGCGAAGCCGTGGGCGAGCCGCTAGTTCAAAATAAATTAAAAACTGAAAAGCAAAAAAGCAGTGGCTAGATCTTGAAGATATACTCATATTATAACATAAGTTTTTACTTCATAATCATAAATTTGATTTATATCGACTAATAGATATGTATCAACGTTGATTGTAAATAAACATTTTCTTTTTCCTACGCCCTATGTTATTAATTATCTCAAATGTCCAAATGACTGTAATATCGCATTACGGAACATGAGATATGTCGATTTCGCTTACTTCCTTATCTCAGCACCATTAAGTAACATATACGTCTTTAATCAAACGATTTTTGTGATGATTTTCTTGTATTATCTAAATATTGTTTGTAATTATATCAAAATATCCTGGTATATAATTTTGTATATTATGTTTTTATTTATTTTGATGTTGTTCAATTCAAAATTATTACTTAAATAAAGTAAAAATCTAAAATAAAAAATAAATTAAGATCCACAAACTTTCGGCTTAATTTCCAGTATTTTTATTATTCATGTGACTCTGCTGTGACAGTATCGGGATGTAGCGCTTACTGATTAGACAAAATGCAAGTAGTAGTACATTATGTGAAACATTTAACATTTTTATGTAGCGGGACTCGAACCAGTGCCCTTTAAATGTCATCCGAGCGCTGATCGCCGATTAAGCCTTACGTTCGTATCAAGCAATACTTTAGTACACGAATAGCTTTAAAATACGCTATTTTTTAAATGACCTATTAATAAGTCTAAATTAAAAAATTGATTGATCTATCTCCAGGTTACTTCCCTTTTTTCTACCTTAGGAATAAGTATAAAAATATAAATAAAACGTCTGGATAATTAAATGCAAGTAGCAATTATTTTCAAAACTATCTCGCTCACACTAGATATAAATCCATAAATCTTTTAATAAGCGATCCTATTAACCGCATATTTCTTGTAAAACAAAAAAAGCATCGCGGTTTGTTTCTCAGGTTCCACTATCCTGATTTAGACGCGGACCAGTTGCGCTCCGTATAAGTCTTTGTCACTTGTCACTTGACGGAGAATATTGTCCTGCTGAAAATGAGTAATATTATAGGGACAAAAAATTAAGGATCTTAAAGAGCCAGTCGTTGCGCAGAGGCACAATGTGTGAGTTTATTTCATTTCGCTCTGGTAAGCAGACGCAGTGCGGCGTTGAATTCCGACACTCAACGCGCGATGTCTTGTAAATTAGGCAATAGGTGGGCAACGAACTGTCTTCAAATTAGATTCCCTTTGGATACTCTGCTAAATACAGCTTACATAGCCCAAAATAAAATGTAATATTTTCATATTATTCTAGTATTGAATAAGTTTTCAAAGAGCATGTATTTTGATTTGAGATAAAACACCTGCCCTCACTCCTCTCTCCTCGCGGAACAAAGTACTTGCACTTACTTAATATATATTTATTTCTTTACACTCTATTCCTACGAATGCGGTATTCATTCCGGCGATACGGATTTATCACACGTCGCTTTATTTCATAGAGAAAATACCCGCGTGCACACGTACTGGTTATAAATCGTATACATTTTTGATTTGCTAAACTTTTTTCTCGTAGCTGGTGCTTAATGTAAGAAAAAACTAAACAGTTTTAAAACTATACCCATTATTTAGCTTCACCCTGTATCCTGAATGACTCAGTAGGCGGAGAGAACGTAGTGTTCAGATATGTTTTTATTTTCATTTATTCACCCCAACTCCACTCTGAGTATCTTACCAGAGAAGGAAAATGAAAACAATTTTCCCTTAGCCTACCCTATCTGCGTGCGAAATATAGCGTGTTATAATTTGAATATAATCATTCTTCTAAATGGGAATTGAACCCACAACTATAGCCTGTATCAAATTGTTCCACTGCGACCCATCATATTTTTCATCTTTACGCTGTACTCCCATGTAGTGGGGTAGGTGAAGGGAGCCTAGTGTTAGGACACTCCACTACCCGCTTACCACCGAATTCTGGAGACCTTACGTATTGATTTGCGGAACTCAGAACCACGCTTTATGCCTCCACGTGAGAAGGTGCCTCCAAGTATTAAACATTTAATTTCCTCGAGTGGCAATCGAACTCACAATCTGTCGCGTTTACAGTCACAAACTTGTACCCCTGCGTCACGACTAGCAGCTATAATCTTATCAACTTTTCAACAAATCCTATGGGGTTCGTAACTATAACTGCGCCAATAGGGAAGGCAATTTTCTCTTAAAATATGACACTTGATCGACTGTTATTCGAACCGAACTCATAAACCTATGCAGAGACGTATACTGAGGGAGTACTTCAGTGTTTTTGGCAGTTCTCGGCACATTTTTACACAATTTATTTCGCGTTCGAGCATTTTCCTAAATATCTTGAGTTTTTTAGATGTTGAGACGTGCTCGTTGAATATTTTTTATTCGTGAACTATATTTTGGTGCTATATTTCAAGTGTTTTATATATTTTTTTCATCGTCACGCTTTATCCCGCACAGGACGACATGCCTATCAGCTGTACGCTGCAGTTGTGAATTCGATTCCCTCTTGGTGAAATTTCAATATTTAAATTATTTCCTTGCTCTATAGTAAAGTTTCGCCAGTCAACACGAAATGTATTAAAAATAGTATGTATATCATCTACGTCTTCCTATATACGAGAATATACTCGTATTTTAATTCTCGTCTTTCAATCGTGTATATAATACCCACTTTATTAAATGAACGATTTTTCAAATAAATAATTTATCGATCAATAAAAGAATGATGTCCATTTAACTGACAATAATAACGTCCGGTTTAGCTCCGCATTAAGTAGTATTATGTCTCAGCACTTTTGTAGGACGATACCGCGGTTTATTGCTTATGAATGCTTTTATTGCTTATCGTGGAAGTTCTTTAACAAGCTTATTGTATTTATATGATATTTTCAATTATTTTAATTATCAGAGAGATAAAACAACAAGGAAAAATACTATTTACTATGAGAGGATATCTAGAAATTTACACAAACGAGAGAGAGAGACAAACGAGATCGAGACACAAAGTAAACAAGAAATATACTAAACATATCCATAGAAACTATAATTCAACTGAAAGTCCGGTCGAACCATTCGATACAATATTAGTGAATATTTTTAAAGGGCCAATACGCGACGGGTGCCATGTACCTCGTCTCATAAACTTTTATCGGCACATTCGTTGCGCATCTGTGACGGTCGTAATATTAACTCGATTTGTCTTCAGATTGTTTAGATTTACCCTTTTATTGCTCGCATAGGATTGGTGAGGATTGGACTTGATAAACTATTGACTACAGATATAGATAGAGGTAGACGATTTGATTTGTCAATATTTCTTGAGTTAATATCGATCAGTTGAATTTATATTTGGTAATAGTTTGGTAGTTAAAGCCTCTGTGACGCAAAGGAACCAAAACGTAATCGAAAACGTGGAAGTGGGTTTAGTTCCACGTAGCAAAGTATTGGTTCCTCTTACACGCTATGGCGTCTTGCTAGCGACGTTAAAATGTACCACTGCACATACAATAAGAACTTTTTCACTCTAGGTTGTCTCTGTCTAATATGCTATAAAATGTGAAGCTTTAAAATACATGTTTTATAAGGAATGTTAACATTTGTAATAAAAATTATTATTTGATTTACTTATGTAAAGAAATATTGAAATTCATTTCTCGCATAATACCTTTGAAATAAATAAAATTAAACTGAAAACACACCGATTTGACGATATACGAGTATATCTTTGATATGCAGTTTACATGCACTGTACTAGCTCCTCTCTCTACCTCACCAAATTCGTAATGATTCTTATAGTTCTTTCAGAAAATACATTCTTGTCACATAAATATTTGCATTTACCCTATAAATAAGCGTAAAATAAAATAATAAAAGTAAAATAATAAAAGTAAAATATATATTTAATTTCTCTACTATTAAAATTAAACAAACTGTACTACTGTATCTACTGTACGAGGCGAGGAATGACATTTGAAAGAGCTTTGTTTAAAGACAAACTAAAGTAACAATAGTGTCAGATGTCAGTGTTGCGCGGGCGCAGAAATGCAGTACTGTATAAATAACACTCATTTTCCTGGAATTTACTCTACTTGAATTACCATTTGACTGGACTGGGCTTATTTTAAGGTTATTTAAAGCCACTATGCTGATGCACTGGAACAGTGTCGGATTTGATGATGATCGTATGATGATAACTTATAAGCTACTCAATACGAATTTTAAATGGCTGAAAAAGGAAAGGAAACAAAAAAATCAAGTAAAAAATGTAACTATTTGTAAATTATTGTATCGACATTTTGTCTGTCCGTACGTTGTACTCATATAATCCCACAGGAATGCCGACATTTGACACCTGCGTATCCTCTATTGTAATATTTCTATTCTTTTCAACACTACTTTTGTGGAGATATGTTTATATACATGGATGTTGTTTGCTCGCGAGGCTCTTTTGTACGAGTGTTTGTCGTAACTCTGGATATTAGTACAGGATTTAAACTCTAATAATAATATTTATTATGACATGTTTGGAAAGCAGTGACTACTGTGGGACAAGCTGCTAACAATGTGACATATTCATAAATAAAATACTTATGATAATTTTAAACTTAACAGCTGTGTAGTTTGTATGTTGTTATTTTTCGATACAGGAATTTGAGAATTTTAGATCAATAATAATTAAAAATTAAGTGGACGTAGGTTCAATTTATACGCCATATAATAATATCTAAAAGTTCGCTTCGTCTAGTAGTTTTCACGTTTCTTTTGCATAGTAATGAGAGAAAATCAAGTGATAAGACACTCCATTCTCCACTTTTCGCTTGTAAATAAACACATTTTTACGGTAAAAACGTGTTAAAATTAAAAAAATTTAAACGTGTTAAAGTTAGAAGCGTTTAAACCTACGTTTAAATCTTATTGTCCGTACTTCAAGATCGTCATGGTGCAGCAGCGCAGTGGTTACTGTAAATGCAGCAGTTGTGGGATCGATTTTAACTCTGAGAATATTTATTTTTTTCATTTCTTACCCTCCTCCTGTACGCGGGATGTAGCGTGAAGACGTAAATGTATAATATAAAAAGTGTAGATACCTAATATAACTGAGACTTTTTGCACAAGAATATCTTTAATTTGATTTTTCAATAAAAGGTATATTAAATTGTAAAGTTACAATTTACCATTTAACACTATTCTCAACTATATTACAAAACATTTCTCACGTTTTCTATGAAAAGAAATCTAGCGAGAAGGAAGTCGAGTCAAGTTTCAACGACTGTTATCGCACTTCCGGCAGGACAAAAGCAGAGAGCATTGACGTATTTTTTAGTTTAAATTATTGTAGAGTAGGTAGGAAGTTGTTATATTAAGAATGTTATTATTCTAAAAAGAGGGAACTTAGTATTAACTTAGTATGTTCCCTATCTACGCCATGCTCAATACTAAGCATTGTCTTATATGAAAATAGTACATCCCCTCGAGTATTCATCGAACTCGCTACCGTCACATTTTATAGTCAGGCAATGTGACGCTGCATGATTCTATTATTTTATATGTATCCCATACATAGCCGGGTAGTCGAAGGAAACCTGAAAATTTAGTGTTAAGAGACTCCGTTGCCATTGAGACACTTCCGTTCTCACGCTTTCCGCCAAAGTTTTGAGACATTATGTGTTGATTAGCAAAACTCAACGCTACAGACCGTATATTTCAATTTAATGGGTCGTTTTCAAAATTAAACGCAATGGTAGCGCATATACATTTTAGCTATAAGCGTCTTCTATGTGCAGATACGGAGAAAACATAATGTTAAAATCTTAATAAAAATTTCGAGACCGTCGTCGTGGCGCAGTGGGACTGCATCAATAGTTATGGATTCCATTCCCACTCGGAGAAAAACATTATATTTAATTTATGTTCATTTCCCCGCTAATAGACAAAGCTCAGCGTTAAGTTCCACCTCTTAACACACAAATCAATATGAAAATAGAAAAAGAGGAACGGAGTATCTGAACACTAAGTTCCCTACGCCTGCGCTGCTGCGCCAGAGCTACTTGAAGCTGCTCAATAATTTAAGATGAAACAGCATCCTACAAGATTATTCTACGAGCACTAAGAGATTTATCTCAGCTCTGAGCTAACCGTGTTAGAGAACAACGCGGCATTAGCATTATTACTGGACCAGTTTAGTTGCAAACTTGCCTCGCTGCGGTTATTGAGTTAGCGGATGCTGGAGTGATACTAGAAGTTTCAATTTTATTTCTACGGTCTAGTAAGATCGTGCGCGGTGTAGGGTTCATCCATTTATTACGTAATGTCTCAAATTTGGGCAGGAAGTAGAACGGGGCTAACACTAGACTAAATGTTTTCTTAGAATTAACCTAAAATTCACCTATAAATAATTAATATTATATATTTAAAAAAGCTCATAAAATTCATTCATTCACTCATGGCCTAGATGCCAGTCTTGGCGCAGGGGCACAAAGTGTGACTGTAAACGCGGCTGGTGGCGGGTTCGATTCCCGGCGGAAAGTAGGGTACAGAGTGTCTTAACACCTCCCTCTGCTTACCCTGCTATGCGTAGTGCTTAGTTTTTAATAGTTTAATTTGATTCAAAAGCTCATAAAATTCACATCAGCGAGGTGCCGTGGTGGTAGAGTGGTGGTCGCGGTCGTGGTCGTGGTCGTACACGCGACGCGGATAATTTTATAGTTGTCTCGTCATTAATGTGATTGAGCGAACTCTATTGATGACTATGTAACTTTCAGTTTCAGCTTTTGTGCCTACTGTACTTATAGGCTTTGTGAGCATTATTTTATGAGTTATATATTATGTATGCATGTATGTGTATATATACATACAGTATATATGTATGTATGTATTATAAATGCTAAGTCAATCCTTACTTAGGTAATTTTTGGTGTAAAAAAGTTGCAGCGGAACCAAACACCGGTTTTTTTATCTAATAATACTAAATATATATATTTATATATATTTAAAGTTTCACTGTTTATCCTTTTTACATAATAAATAATCAACACTTTCCGTCCGAATTTGGGAAATTATGTAGGTACTGATTGGCAGAAGTTACTGTCGCACGATGGCCTTAACAGAAAACTTAAAATATTATTACAATCCGTTTATTCATCTAGAGAGATGAAAAACCTAAAAGTACAAACGCCAAATCCTCTAAAAGTGGCCTCAACCTGAGCAACGATTACATAAAAATTAATTTTTAACGAAACAAGCGCAACTTTGTAAGCTTGCCCGCGCTCACGTAACTCCTGAACGCCTGAATATTTGAAGAAAGTCTAAAATCTCGGATCAACGCGGGTGTAGTATTCCCAAAAGAGTGACTCAGGAAGGGTACTTGGCAGCCGCGTGAATAATTAAACGGACTTAACGAGGAATAATACGTCTTGAAAACGTTAAAATATCATCTTTCCTGTACGGGAAGGCGGGTACCTGCCGGTATCCTGGAACGATCCTTGGAATTAATCGTTGAAGCGTGGCTTAGATCAAAGTGCATAATAGAATTAAGGTAAAGTTAAAGGTTGACTTTCATCAAATATGTCGGTGACTTTGTGAATTTACTGTTTATGTTTGTGTTAATGTGTAGAAAGCGGCGTATGGGGGAATACTACTAAAGTTAAAAATAAATTGCTATTTAATATTTATACTCTATTCCATAGAGGCCTCTATTTTATAGAGGCCTGTCATGGCGCAGCGGCACGAAGTGTGAAACCGACTGTAAAACCGACTGGTTGTGGGTTCCATCCCCACTCGAGAAGATGATGATGATGATGATGATATTTACTTAAATTTATATTTCCATTTCTTCGTTCTGGTGTCGAGGCTAAGCGCGGCGGTGAGTTCTGCCACTCAACACACAATGCCTCCAGAATTCGCCAGTAAGTGGGGAACGGAGTGTTTTAACACTAGGTTCCCTCTGCCTACCCTGCAGTGTGCGGGATATAGCGTGAAGCTGATTTATTTGTTTTTTTTATTTATACTACTCCTTATCTGTTTAATGGTATGTAGAGACCGTAGCGTTTGGCGCTGTTCTCTCTGACTACCCCGCCAGGGATAAAGCGTGAAGCTAAGTTAAGTTAAGTTATCTGTTTATGATTAGCTTTTGTTACATTTTTATCCTTTTAAGCTATTTTATAGGATTTAATTTTTCGCATGATTTTTTAAATACCAGAAAACAAGAACGAAGTATCTGATATGTGCCTACCCTGTTTTACAGCGTGAAAGTATTTCTTTTTTAATTTTTTTTCTACTTTTATAATTTAGAATGAATAGTGTTTTACAATATATGATACTTTAAATATTAATCGAAATATACTAATATCTTTCTCTCCTTAATCCAAATCATCATCTCGTAAACTCTTAATACAAACACCGCCTCCCCTATATAACTTACACATTACTAACACATAAATATTCAAACGCACATACTCGGATCTTAACTTCCACTTTGTGTGCAACCTGCTAACCCCTTCAAGCCACATCGAAAACACTAAATACGCAAACTAACCTATTATAAATTCAATTAAGACAAGACAATTTGAGACGTTGGAGGGTACAACGGGAGGAGGGGACCGTATTGGCCACTTGGGTTTAAGTCAAGTAATACAGGCAGGCCCTTTGAAGCGAACAATAAAGAACAATGTCGACCCAAGAGAAGAATCGTGTTAAGACGCTTATTGGTTTTTGTCTAATATTTCCTTTTTTATATGAACTAGTTTAGTGAGTAGGGGTTTGGTGGTATAGTAAAAGTTGGTCAAGTGCGTAGGCTTAAAAAAGGAGAAATGTCACTTTTTTATGAATTTTGGATTTATATAAAATTATAAAAACCCGTTAAGTGCAAGTCGGTCTCGCCCACCGAGGCTTAACGGGATAACAACTTATAAAAGTTAACTTAATTTATATCTTTAAGTTAACTTATAAATATAAGTTTAATTAAATTTCATACAAAATGTAATGAGGCCCGTCGTGGCGCAAGGGCACAAAGTGTGACTGTAAAACCGACTGGTTATGGGTTCGATCCCCACTCAAGGAGATGAAATATTCTTCATTCTGGTGTCGGGGCAAAGCGCGGCGTTGAGTTCTGGCACTCAACACGCAGTGTCTTAACACTAGGTTCCCTCTGCCTACCCTGCTTTGTGCGGGATACAACGTGAAGCTGATTTATTTATTTTTACGTATGCATATGGGTATATGCATACATTTTGTATGAAATTAAGTAAAAATATAAGTTTTTAATATATTTTTTTATGAAATACCAAAAAGAAATCATTTTTTTTCTTAATTTATATTGTAAATTCTCACTTCATGCAATTTTTGATAACTGTAGGTGCACGGTTTTAATTGCGCGGCACATTCCATACAAATTGCAGCAAAATCGATACATAAATGCTCATATTGTTTGATTGCGTTCACTTACAGCTTGACTTGTTTTTGTCCTTACCAAGGGAATATATACTTATACTAAGATAAATAGCCTGCACAGACGGACAATAAAGTAATCCTATAAGAATACCATTTTTACCTTTTGAGGTACGGAGCCCTAATAATTGCGCTATTAAATTATTTTATCCTACACGTATTTAATCCTAATTTAGTGCGCAAATAAAAGACAAAATTAAAACTAAAGTTATGCAACCTTGCCTCGCCTTCTATTTTTTTTTTACAAGAATATTATACTTTCTCCTTTTCTTTACAATTAAATATTGTTAAAGTACCAACATCAAACTTAGCCTTTTCCTCATCACTCCGTAGGCATTTTCAAAATAAAATTACTTCTCCTTTTCCAGGAAAATCAAGAAAAAAAAACAAAGTATTAAAACGTATTTTCCTTTAATAACTCCGTCCGACTCATATCGTGTATGAAAGAAAGTATCGTTTATATATTACAGCTGTATTCCCGCAGGAAAGTAATACTGAAGCGCAACAATAGCGTCGTGTAATTCATAAGAACTTCGTCCATTCCATTCGGTTATTAGATATCTAATTTTCTTTACGTGAATTTGGCGCGGTTCCACCGCGTGCGGCGTGGTGCTCTCGGTGACACATCTTCGGTACTAGTTTTTGGAAATATTTTCAGGTTCATACGATCGGCTATATAAAATCTGACGAAAATCTGTTAATATAAAAGGATCGATATGGAGAGAAATAGGAAGATGGAGTTGGAGTAGAATTAGTAGTAGGAGTTGGAGTACTAGTATTGGGGTAGTATGGAGTTTAGAGTTACGGCATTCCGTATTGCACTTTTTTCAATTTTAAGGAATACCGGCAACAACAACGTCACCTTTTGTTTATTCAAAGCGTGAAAACGATAATAACTTATAAATAATCATTTTTCATGTCATTATTCGTCATTCAGGTAAAAAAGTCCAAAGTCAAAGTGGGCGGAGGTAAAATTCGATCTCTATAGAGAAGGAAACGCACTTGTCGCGCCCTCAGGTTCCCATTGAGGTACTCTTGATCGAGCACTCGACTCTCTTCAACGCCGCTACTTCCTCACTTTGTGTATATTTTAACCATGTACTCTTTAAATGTGTAACTTAAGTGTAGAAGGTATTTTTATATGTATACTACGTCGGCAAAGTGGAAAATTACGTTTAAAATTGTAGAAGTTACACTATTTGTAATCTATATATAAAAATATCAATTTCAAATATATATAGATTTTATGATAAAAAATTATATTTCGTATATCATAACCAATTTAACCTACGCGTTATAATTTATTACAAATTTTATTTTATTTAATTTTCTTATGAATACTGGCCATGTTTTTCTTCTAAAATTTTATCTGTCACTAGTTGTCGATGAAACTTCGTTTACGAAGGAATTTCTAGAAACACTCCAACATTATGAAAATTATCTTATCCCCTTCTGCTTGTTATTGATATTACTAGATAGCTTATTACGTTCAAATGATAGCTATACACAAATGCGTGTGAAAATGAACGGATATAAATTAATTAAAGTGATAAAGTTTCACATCATGAAGCTATAATACAGTGTTTATTTGAAGTTTAATAGTGTTAATAATAAACAACGTGTATTTCATTTAAAACAAAAAAAAAACAAATATATTTTATGAAATTTAACTTGTAAAAAATTCAGTAACAAAAAGTTGTTTTCGGCAAAAGAAATTTGTTATCCTGGAAATTGGGTAGAATCGTCGGACTTTTTTCATAATGTCTGCTAGAAATCATTTTACACTCTATAATTTTAGTAGGTCCGGACTAATATTACCCATTTTTGAGAAAAACTGGAGAAGGGTCACAAGGTAATTTGTTTGAGTTGAACAAAGTCGTAACAATGAAGCTTTTAGATATTATATGACAAAATTTGTAGCATTTTTTGGCAACAATATAGGTACAGCGTACAGTTGAAAAATCCACTCAAAACAAGTTACAGGATCCAACTAGTACGAATATAAATATATATGAGTACTAGTCCTACAATTATAGTGGAGCCGTTAACAAAAAATAAAGTAACCAAACGAACAAACGCATGTATCGTTGAAGCCCCCATTTCACAAATAAGCGAGGGAGCACTTAATAATGTTATTGTGCTTTCATCAGCTCTCCTCATCGCGCTCTTCATCTGTCACCGACCAATATCCTCATATTAATAGACCGCTATTCTGAGAACGCCTCTTATGACTCATTATAATTGCGACTTTTTGCTTAATTTTAACTCGAATGACAACGGAAATTGTAACACTTAAATAATTTTCTTGGAAAAAATCTATGCCAAATGTCAACAATAATTTATTCAAAACTAAAATTGTTTCCCTGAATTGTGGTGTTTAATATTTTTTGGCTTCTGTTTGTGACCTTGTTCGGATGAATGTCTAAATGAAGTCCAGGGTAATATAAATAAATGTTAGCTTGCTATAATTACATTATATATTTGCATATTTTATAACAAATTTACATTTGGCCGCCGTGGTGCAGTGAGACAGCTGGCTGTAAGCGCGAAGGTTTCGAGTTCGGGTATCTATATTTTAATTATTATCATTTCTCCGTTTTGCTAGACAAAACTTGGCGTTCTGTTCCGCTACTCAGTATGAAACGTTTGGAGCTTTAGGTGGAAATAGTGTGAAGCTGCAAAAAATACTCCAAGGTACAGCTGCTAATCTCCCCCATTAAAGACGCTATTATATCACTAACGCTTACATATTTGAGTTTTAATCCTCTTACAATCTGTAATTTACTATCTATTCATATTACAGATATTAAAGTGCAGGGCCTTAAGGTCCGTTTAAAA
Source organism: Heliconius hermathena (assembly GCA_013403705.1). NCBI lineage: Eukaryota > Metazoa > Arthropoda > Insecta > Lepidoptera > Nymphalidae > Heliconius > Heliconius hermathena. The sequence continues at coordinate 176,618 of JAAIXJ010000144.1, read as the reverse complement.
AAATTAAGCCCAAAACAATTACTTTTCTTATAGCTAAATATATATAACTTCTCTAACCGCAGGTAGAATCCAGTAGAAAAACCACATCGTTCAAGTCCAATCCACAGTAGTCATTATAGAAACTAGTAATTAGTTCACCGCTAAAGAAAGTATAGATTAAGAGGTGTGTTATTTCACAGCAGATACAAAGTATTAAGATATCAGTTTCTCGGCTTTAAAGATTAAGTTCATAGAAAGGTGTACATTAAAGGCAGGTGCGGCGCGTACGTTGGGAGGATTAAAAGGAACTAAAATATCTTTTGGATTACAAAAAAAATGCGTTTAGTTTTATTAGTTTAAATGTAGTATGGGTATAAAAAACTATGAAAAACAAAGTGTTTAACTCTCCGTTTAAAATTATTTGTATTATATTATAATAATAATTAATTCTGTAATAATTTGATTTGCCCCAAGTGCAAGATTATAATAATATAAATAAAAAAATACCAGACTGTCCAAGAAGAAATGAACAACATTTTAAATTTTTCATTTGCTTTTACAAATGCCAATATGTCAGTATATCAGTAAGATCGACTGTTACGTACATAGACCCTTGACCATAAATCATTCGTCACTAAGGTTAAGCGTTGGTTCGCGTTGACGTCTTAATTATACGCGCGTATGTTTACACTTACTTTTGGATCTTGAGAGATATCTTAAGACTTTTTCTTTGATGCTACGAGGTAGTTATGCAAGGATGTACCTAATAGTTTTGAGTTCAGCTCTTATTTCAAGTAGTTTTTTTATTTATCCAGTTCAATTGCCCGGTTTAGTTGGACAAATTACGGCGTTGAATCAATTTACATGACTACATGAAAAATGTAAATATAATTTTGAAATTCTATAAAATAGACAAATATTTTTTCGGTATAAGTAAGTACATATTTTAATTTAAAATAAATATAATATTAGTAGGTAAAACTACTTAAGCGTAGATTAAGTAGCTAGACTAAATAAAAATAGGATTATTTAAAAAAAATACATTTTCCTTTTTCATAAATATATAAATATTGATATTCTATGTGAAAGTTAAGGAGTAGATACCTAATATTTTTTTAATTTATAATTTATTACCCACCTAAACTATGAGTTTTTTTTGCTAATTTAATTCTGATTCCTTCCTTAACTTAATTTTAGAGTATATCCCACATACAGCAAAGTGGACAGGGGGAACCTAGTGTTAAAACAAACACTAGGTTCCAAATAATTAGTCTACATGTTGTTCAATTACACAAAGTTATATTTTCTAATTTCCACCATACATCTCCAGGCATCAGTCATAAATCCTTCACAGGAGCAACACGAAAAGGAGCTATCATACCCGACCTGTATAATTAACTTTGATACTTAAAAGTTATTCATGTTCCGAACCACAGTTGTCGTTTACCGGAGATCTGATTTGAGAGCTCAACTAACGCAAGATGATTATTTGATGTCACAGTATATGGTCATAAGTAAATAAAATTAATTTAATAAAAATTTTTATTATTATTTGAGATTAAATGAGATATTTTATATAATATATAAATTTATATATATATATATATATANACGTCCTTACAGAAAATTCGTACCCACACATCCTTATAAGTACAATCGAGCTCACACGCTATATATATATATATATATATATATATATATATATATATATCTCGATTCTCTCTATTGACCTCGGCTTTACTTTAATCTTCACTCCGCTCATTTTAAAGAACATAGGAATTATTTTCACTACACAGGAAAGAATAAAATCTAATATCAAGGCACTCCATTCTCCACTTTTTGCTCCATTTCCAGACTTTCTGTATTGAACAATTTTCTCCTTAGTTTCTTGCAATAAGATATACTAAGGCAAAAAGATTGATAAATTGTTTTATTGTAATACATTCTCTTATATAAATTATTCAAAGTACCGGTGCCGTGTGGTGCGGTGTATCGTGCACTCAACGTTACAGAACATTAAAATCGTAGACAGTTTTTATTACGAATCCAATTTAAGTTGAATCGTTTATTCCGAGTAGCGCCGCAAGTAACGAGTGCTCACTTACCTCCTGATACCTACTACCTACTGCGAATATTAAACAATGCTCAAAAGTCGGAGCTGTAGCTGTAGCTGTGGAGCGGTGAAACGGTAATTGTCTATCAAACTACGGTTTTGCTTAACTATTTTTTGTTGTTTCTCTTTTTGGGTTATTTTGGTAGAGAGAAGCGAACTTTCATGTTGCTATTTTATGTTGTGTAGGTTTTTTTTATTTTTCAAATATATTTTTTTCCTTTTTTGAAATAAACTTGTGATAAAAATAGAAAGAGCGGAAATTTAATTTTCTACTCTTCGCTTTTGTCTGGATGACTTTACACAGTCTATTTCCTCGCCGCGCAACATCTGTTACTAGAGTAATCGTAAAATGAAAAAGCAATATGTATATTGTAATATAAGGATTTATAATAAATAATAAATAAAAATCACTATGGAATTACCCTGGCCTAGCTGGACTCTGACGCGTATATAACGCGATAGTAAAAAATTTGATACTTACTTGGAAATATTATTATTTTATTTTTCTACATTTTCCAAAGCGTAGTATTAGGTCCTGTTACACCCAAAATATTATAAAACAAAGTGTTCCTACATTAGATTCTCTATTATTCACTAAAAAAAAGAAAAGACAAAAAATATCAAGCAAACCCTTCATGGGTTTGCTTGATATAAGACTAGTACACGAATGCCCATCGTATTATTCCTCCATCCCACGTCTGCCCGCTGCTGCTGCGCCTCCCGCACCGCGCCGAGCACCGCGCGCTGCAGCTGCAGTGGAGATTGCCTCCAATAATAATTTAATAACGCGTGTAGTCGTGTTCACGTGGAGACTGTGGATATACAGTAGCATGGAGACATCGTCGTGTTCGTGTTGGATTTACATTTTCTTTTGAGGTTATTGAACTAGGATTGTTTAAAGTAAATCAACATCAACAATGTCAAAAGAAAATGTAAATCTAAATAATGAGAAAAAATTAATTGTCTCTAGTTAAATAACCTTGACGTCGTAGCGTAGTTGCTCAGCATCTGTCTCTATAATAGCGATGATTATGGGTTCGATTTCCACTTAAGGAAATTTATTATTATTATTTCCTTGTTTTGATGACAAGATAAAGCGCCGTGTCGACCTTACATGCAATGTCTTGAAAATAAAGTGGAAGATGGAGAACGGAGTGAGTGCGAGATATATCTTGAAGCTAAAAAAAACAACATCGAATATAACATTACAATAGCATGAATAGGAAACCCAAGTGCTAGAAGAAAGCGCAAGCAATCGTTCCACTGATCAAACATTTGCTCTACAATCCAATTACTCTACATAATGTATGTAGCGAGTACGTAATGTAGCGAGTGTGGAGGAGAGTGTGTGCGGAGGTGGTGGTGGTGGTGGTGGTGATACTGAGACTGCACTTTGCCGATTGTTTACTGATGTATCGAGTTACTGGCATATATCCTATGTAGCAGTTGGATAGAAAATATTGAAGTTTTAATTAATCTAATTTACGAGACCTATACCTTAGAACGACATTTTAGTATTGCTAATATCGGGGGAAAATCATGTATGTAAGAAAGGGTTTGTGACAATGGACAAGGCGAAATACGTATACAGGGACCGTACGGTTTGGCGCTCCGATCTCTCTGGCTACGCAGCGAGGGGACGGAGGGGGAAAACATTTTCATTTCATCTCTCTGACATCAGGACAATGTGCTCGGCGCGGTTTTGAGTTTCGTGACTCAATATAAAATGCCTCAAAAATTCGGTGGGATTACGGGAATGGAGTGCCTTAACTATAGGTTACCTCTGCCTAATTTACTATCCGAAAGCTACTTAATATTCATTTGCAGGTATAATTTTAAATATAATAAATATATTTATAGCTTATCATTAAAGTTTATACTCCAACAAAAACAACATAAAATCTTCAACAATCTTTCTTTAAAAATAAAAATGTAGTCCGTGTAGCAATAACGGTATTAGAGCTGATGGATACTAACAAATGACGTTACCTTATTAGTATCGCCTTACACGCCACCTCGCAACCCTTTTAGTATCGAGTTAAGGTCGCTTGTTTAACTCACTATCTATTAATAACGAGCTTCTATAAATATCTAATAAGATTGTTATCACGAGACCATTGTGGCTCAATAAATTAGCTACATTTCCCCATCGTGTCTACTAGATATAATGCGGCGTTAAGTTCCGACACGAGACACGCAATGGCTCATTCTGGCGGAAAGTGGAGAATAGAGTGTTTTAACACTTCTCCGCTATATCATGTCACGTGTTTTTCAATTTAGGTTGCGAAGTATTACGATGAACTTAGTGTAGCTATTTGGAGCTTTTGATTGGAGAGTTTCCTTTGATAGTTGTTTTTTTTAAGTTTAATATCTTTCACCATTCTGCATGTTCCGCCCAATTTTGAAAATATTGCAAATAAGTCTTATTATCAAAAAAAGGAAACGAAAATTAATGATTCCCCTATAATCGTCGAACCCACAATATTTCTTTTCTTTTAACATTTTCAGTCAGACGCTGCGCCGTTGCGCCACGACGACGGTCTTAACTCATCACTAACTACAGTTTCCTATGTCAAATGCTGATATCTTTCAAACCTTGCATTTATAGCCATTCTCTTTGACCTTTCGTGACTGGAGTCGCTTAAAGCCAAGCAAATATTATCAGTTTGATTTCAAATTGATTATCTTTATCATTTACAAGATATGGGCTTTATTGTGGCTTGTTTGTTTAATGTTAGACATTATTTTTGTATTTATGTATGGAAGAATCAACGTAATGTATATTTAATGTTTTACAAGCACCAGCCATGGCCCGCAACTTTGTGTATTTGGAAATGTAAAATTAAAAATTCTATTTTTCCCGTTTCCATTATGATTTTGATTAATCATCTCTTAAAGCTCCCCCACAGTTCCTAACCTACCTATATGCTCAATATTGTCTTTCTATTCCGTGTAGTTTTGCGCTTAGTAGGCTGCGCGTTGCGTGTCAGTGACTTAGTAACGGAGAAGTTTTATACATAAATATTTAGAATGATAAGTTTTTAAATTTAACTAAAACTCTTCACTCACTTAATGTATGTTCAGTTTAAGCTTTTAGAATAACAGGTTTTTTTAAAGAATGTAATGTAAACTCACACCGTTCCCCACTTATCGCCAGAATTTGCAACAAAGCGTGTTGAGGGCTTGAAGGGCGGAACTCAACGCCTTGCTCTATTTAACGAGATTATTATTAACGGAAAATAATTTAATGTGACTATTCGTTATTTATTTTATTTACAATAAAAAAGTTATGAAACATAAAAAATACCGGTTCATGCTAGTTGGACTCGCCTACTCAATCGTGGTAGGCCAACAGGCGTACACTGTACAACTTATAAGAATTGACAAACTTAAGTTTGCATGAAATGAATTACTCATAAAGTATATAATGATTTTTTTTTACGAAATATCTATAAATTTTCACTTTTTCCTTTATTTGTACTAAATTTTAATGATACAAAGACCAATAAATTCTCCACAAATTAAACATACACAGATGTAAACAACAAAGTGACTATTAAAATCGACTTTATAATCACCACATCCACTGAGAGACTGCTCCACTGCGCTACCGTAGACTAAGAACACAGTAATTCATTAATTAATACTTGCCCTTGTACTCGCCGGCGCGGGCTCGTGATTTATGCGTCTCCGCTACGTCACTCCACTCCAATGGTAGCGAGGACATCGGGATAAGATAACAGGATACTGGGAAGCCTTCGCGATGTTAATTTATCTAGCGAGTATTTGTATGAGGTACCAAGTGCTTCTGTATTGATACAGAACATACTCGTACACCAATTTATTGCAGTTGTAAATTTTTTGGCAGGAATTCAATAATAAATTTAAAAAAAAGGATCCTTGGTAATATTTTATAAAAATATATATATACTTATATACATTCAATATTAAAGTCAAATTTATTTAAAATTAAATAACTAACAACATTGATTGCAATTTTTTTAAGTCATACAAAAGTTAATATGCCACATTCAATGTCTTACATTTTTAAAATGCGTTATGACTGAAGTAAAGCTTAATCAAACTTCTTATTCATAGCAGTATCAAAAGCTTCGAGCTGTATCCCGGATATATCTGAATAAGCAGAGGAAACCTAATGCTTGTACACTCCGTTCTCCATGCATCATCTGATTTTCGAAACATTCTCTTTTGAGAGGCAGAACTCTATGTCACGCTTTGTCTCTCCGAGAAATGAAAATAATGTAAATCGTGTAGAGGTTGAACCCACAACTATCGCGTCTACCATTGACGTTGTCTGCTGCACCAAGGCGGAATTTATTAACAATGCAAGCGTATAAATTTTTTTTCAACCCAAATTAAGAAATTTAATCACTTTAACATGTAAATCTAACGAGACATGTACATGTGTTTGGATGTTTCATAATATTTGTACCAATGTGACAAGGAAGTTGTGATCATTCATCATTTTAATTAAGAATGTTACGCAACATTTGATACTTTATATATATTAATTATAATTTCGAAGTCACAACTAGTTGGTTATCGAGGCTCTGGCTCCTCCACGTCTGATAATAAAATAAGCTTCGAGTAAGTTAGAAAGTTTGCAAGTTTTGAAACAAAATTGAATTTACCTGCACCGAACTTAGAAATTAACAATTTAACTTAAGTACAAGTATATTCGATATTTAGATTTAATTTAGTTACTTTGTGGGACAGCTTTCGACTACAACGTAAAAATATGTGTAAAATACACATTATGCAGAGGGCACCTAGTGTTAAGGCCCTCCTTTCCCTTTGCGCCCTCCAATTATGATGACATTGCATATTTATTAGAAATAAAAATAACTTACCCATTCCCCCGAATGAGAATTAATCTGACTACCATCGCGCTAACAGTCAGACGCCCGCCGCCGCCGCCGCCGTACCGCTGCACCACAACGGCCTCATAATATATAATTCAGCATATTAATAAATAATATTGTATTCTCAAATCATAATTTGTTTTCTTGCTTGTAAATTGTGAATGATAGTGATTATCTCTTACTTTTTATATTTGATGTTTTCGATATACAAAGTTATACCTTAAATAACTAATATAATAAATAATAACGAGAAAAAAAGAAACTAAACGTAAGTTTAACTTAAGAATATAAATCTATAAATTTTTAAAATTGTTTTTGTTATAGAGGAAAAATACGACCTAAAGCCGACCTATGTCTATTTCTAACAGCCTTACAAAAAGGCTCAACAAAATGATGTTTTAGCATTCGCTTCTTATTCACGCGCTATTTTTTTTTCATATAATCACACTGACACACGAAACGTGACGTAGAGTTCCGAAACACAATACGCAATGTATTGGTTTCACGCGGAAAATGAGAACGGAGTGTCTTAACACTAGGCTGTCCCTTCCTACCCTGCTACATGCAGGGTACCATGTGAAGCTGAAAAAATTATCCTTTCTCACCTTTGTTCCTAGACTTAGGAGCTTAATTAGAACAGTGTAGGTGAAGAGATTTCTTATTAGGTGTTAAAGATTGTAAGTTCCAGCGTATTAGGGCTATAAGGTTTAATTAAAGTGGATCACGTGATGTTATCAGTGTAAGTAATTTATTACCTCAGATATTGTTGGCGGAGAAAATGCGAACTAAAGTAGTTGAGTTCATTTTATATATATATATGTATATAATAAAAAAATATTATAAAATAAATATATATAATAAATATTATTAAATAATATATTTTTTTATTATATACTTATTTTGATCTAGTATTATTTTATATATTACAAATATAATGTTTGTAAATATCAAAAAGTGGGGACAGTCGCTACGACACAACGTTTAATGAAAAACGCAACGGTTTTAGATTCCATACTCACTCGGAGAAATTATATATTCTTACTTAAGGTTGTTCTCATTTGACCATCGCCATAAGGATCGATCTAAAAATTCATGTCGCAGTTTTTTTTATTTACCTTTACAGACCTCAGCAAATACTTTTAATTATTATTTAAAACAATGTCCTCTTCTTGTATTGACTTAGTTCTTCGGTAAGATTTATACTCGTATCTTAGCGCATGTATCAATCTCGTCCCACTAACTTCAAGTTGCGCTCGCTCTAACACCTAAGTATAAAGTTTTATTCTATTAAACATATACATACACATTAAGTACAATTTACTACCAAGTTTAAATATGTGAACGATGAACGTTGATTTTTAATGCAAATAATGTACAGATTATACAGCCGTACTTGGAGCCATAGAGGGGAATGATATATTTAATGTTTTCACTTTATCTCTCTAATATACGACGAAATGCAATGCTAATAATGTTCAGTTTCCGAAAAGCCATAATTTGTGTATTCCCACGTGTGGATATTGAACTTACAATATCGCCTTTATAGTCCGCCGTTGTCCCATTGCGCCACAACGACCTCTATTACAGTATATTTATCTACATACTGAATATCCAGGTAGTGATTAGACAATCGCAGATTCAAAGCCAGCCTCTATAATTTATGAAGAGATAGCGCGTTGTCTCTAATTGGCTGTCGGGCTCTATAACTCTGGCTGCGAGCGCTCGCGAGACCTATTTACACTCGACGATGTGAGAATTTATTTACATCGGAGTTATATTGATAATTCATTACTAATAATTAAATTGTTCGTACTAATGGTACAAGCTTTCTCGTTTTCCTGTAATCTGTTTAAAGTTCTTAGAATTAATCAATGATAAAGATTTGTTGCGTTTGATGTCACTGTGCAGTTTCACGTTTTTGACCGTACAACAGGATAGACAGAGGGAACCTAATGTTAAAACACGGCGTTACGTTCAAATCTTATATGTTTTCTAAAACGTTTTTTTTATTTTATAAATATTTTTTGAGCATCGGCTTCATCAACAAACACTTCACCCAATAATTTTAATATGATCGTAGTCAGTGGCGAAACGCAACTGCGCTTTTGTTTTCTTACCAAAGTGGGTGTTGAACCCACGACTGTCACTCTTACAAGCAATAAACAAGCATTTTTTATATAAAAATACAATACAGTATATACAGTAGGTTCCATACACAGATATTGGCCATAAGCTAAAGTTTCCGTCAAGCTTTCTACCGCTATCCTATATTTCAAGTATTCCAGATAGTGCCACTTAATTGCCGGGTTCTCTCCGGAGCTTTCTAGATAGGACTATCAAGACCTAGGTTACACCCAACGCGGCAAGTACATTGTTTACAATTAAGGAACTGTTGGAGGCGACTATCGCGGGTTCGACATTGTTCCTAATTAGGTAAGCTATGTATACGTTTGCTGGCGTTGAAATTTATTTCATTGTTCATTTAAGTCTACTACGTTTAGAAGTCAACACTAAAAATCTGTATTTTTATATGAAATTAATTAAATTGGATGTGCCATTGTGCGTCGTGTGCAACAAGTATTATCATTTTTTTCATAACACAACAATTTTATATTATGTCCTTAAAGCGATACTTTTGATATTTTAATATAATAAAAGAGTTTTTTTTGTTTTTACGGATGTACCTTTTCAACTACAAGAAAAAAATATACTATAAGAATTTAAATTATTTAAAAAAAATTGGAGCACCTGGTGTTAAATCATAATAAAACAGCTAAACAAAAAATAACGAAATTGGCTCCGGGATGGGCGTCTACCGATGACATATAAAAATCAAAGCTCAAAAACATCTCATGTGGAACTAAGACATTAGATACCAAATCCAAATACCCACTCGAACGAAGTAAGTGGTATTAATTAGTTAACATATAAAACGTTAAACTTAAAATGAATAAGAAACGAAAAGGGAACCTACTGTATATTGTCAACTGGTAGGCCGTAATTTTCAAGTAATTAATTTCTCAAAATGTCTTGTAGCTCAAGAAAATTTATTGAAGCCGCAAAATTCCATTACGACTGTTTAAGTCACATAGACATTGTTCAGGAATAGTAATTATATTATAGAGCAGTACATTTAGCTAAAGAAATTTTGTAAAGAAAATTATTTATACATATATGTATATAGGGAGAAGACGTCGTGACGCAGTATGACATCTTCAGACTGTAAACGCGATGGTTGTGTATTCGATTCCCTCTCGGGGGAATAGTGATATTTAATTGATTTTTATTTGGCTATTATTTTGGCTCCAGTACGCGAAATGAAATATTGACATTGAGTCAACAAGCAATATCTCGAAAACTTTTGGCGGCATGTTTGGAAAGGAGTTAAGAGTTAACCTAACCTAACCACTAGCTTCCCTCTGCCTACTCTGCTTTGCGGGAAAAGGGTAAAAAAAAAATGAAAACACATATAGATAACATGTTAACAAAGTGTCTTAACACTGTTTTCTATTTGAGTACCCCCCAAAATATTATTAAATTACAAGCAAAAATGTTTCACAATCCAAGAATTCAGAATTCACATCATAGTATATCTGCGACTCAGCCGTGCGAGTGCGGCGGCGGTAGTGGCGGTGGTGGTGGTGGCGGTGGTGGCGGTGCACCGCACTTACTGCAGACAGCGCGCTCGCTCGGAACTAATCCATCCGCCTTATTGTACGTAATATACGCGGTGTGTGTATACGCGGTACGCGTGCATGTTCTACGTGACTGTCCAACGTAAAATCGAAAATAATTTGTGGAAAACGGAGTGTCTAACGTTAGGTTCCCTCTGTTTACCCTGCTACGGTGTGAATTGGGACTGTGCGGCACATAACATATTAATTAAGCTTGTAGTTTTCTTGCAGAATATATAGGAGCAAGACTTTCTTAATTTCTATGAGAACGGTATTTTTTTTATTGTTCACGCAAGCAATAAAGAGCGGCGTTATCAATACCATTGCCAACCCTCAACATTTCATAGCTTATTCTATAAGGATCTGTACCATACATACAGAACAAAGATATTCTGATAATAACTCATGGAACAGTAAAAAGAATCAAGACATCATTATCAAGACATTATCGCCGTCTTTTAATCAAATTTAAATATTTTAAAAAATATAACTCATTTCCACATTTCGACATAAAGTGTAGGAGGAGACCTAGTAATAATACCGTTATTTAATATAACGCAAGATTTCTTATATTATTATTTGGGCGAATTCTCTTGATCACGTTCTCGTGCCGTGGGCGGATGGTGTCACATTGTTGTTCGTCACGCGTCTTTATTGGCGGCTGTGAGACATGATTGATTTATAGCTCACCTCCTTACCTACCTTAGTTGATGTATGAACTTTAATATTTCCTGTCACTTGAGTTTAGCGTTATTGAAATTTAAGGAAAATTATTGTAAAACGAAACTTACAACGCACTTCATATCTTATTGTACGATAAACATGTTGCCAATGATTTTTAGGGTTCCGTACCTTTAAAGAACACTTTGTTGTCCGTCTGTCTGGCTATCAAGAGCCTTTATTTCAGGAACGCTTAGAGATATCGAGTTGAAATTCAAACCATATACTCAGTCCCATCATTTCCTGACAATAATGTATTTAAAAGTAGGGCAAAATTTGGTATTAAAGCCGCTAGTTCAAGTGAAAGAGTCAGATGAAAGAGCTTCAAGTGAGGTGACAGATGAAAGAGCTCTGGCTAAGCTAACCTTGAAAAAGCTCGAGACCTCCAATTTTTGTACGGAATTCTCGGTGGGCGACCTCGACTCGCACTTGTCCGGTTTTTTGTTGTTATTTCACGCTATAAAATTAAGCATACGACATTAAAAAAAATTCTAAACGCCCGTCATGGCGCAGGAACGCAAAGTATGGGTATAAATACAACTCGATCCCCACTGGAGAAAATGAAATATTTATTGAAATTAATATTTTCATTTTTTTGGTCTGGCGTCGAGGCAAACGTGCGGCGTTGACTTCCGCCACTGCACGCAATGCCTCAATACTCGGTTCCATCTTAACACTAGCTTCCATCTGCCGACTCTGCTGTGTGCGACAACGTCAAGCTGTTTATTTAAACTTTAAACTACATTAGATCCGGTTTAATCAGATTCCTAAATTTTTTTATTTCTTTTGAATAATTTATAGAGTTTTCTATTTTTATAGATCAAGATTTTCAATTCAAATTGAAATGGCTAATGTTATTCCATTCACTCTGTAGTAAATTCCTGGAAGTCACGAGCACTCCACTAAATTCTGTTTATGAATTTTCTAACAATATAATCTGCATAATATTCCAAAAACGTTTTAAATGAATTGTAGGTGGTGTGGTATTTATCTGTGACCCGCTCGCCCGCACCTCGCGCCGGTCACGTACTGCGATTAATAGCGTCGTTCATTTCTCCTAATCATCGTCTTCCGGAATGAAGAGGCATTTTACAATTCCTATCTCAATTTTATAGGTTAATGGTTCTTTTCTGCTTTTATAAGTTCAACCTTATATATTTTTGAATTTATTTATTAATTGTTATTGTTATATTTGATATAATATTTTATAACAAATTTATATTACATCTGTAACATTTTGAAACTATTACAGCAAATACTCTTCTCCATAATATGAGAGTTTCACAACTTATGTATTCTATTTTATATAATAATGTAATATTTGTAATCCCAGCACGTATCCAGATCAACCATTATCATTTTAGTATGAACAATGAAATGTTCGGCGTTATCTAAATATCTTTTCCATGTATCTGGAACATTAAAACTGCGGTTCCTCCGCCCGGAGACATCAGCGCTCGGCTCACGTACTGCGATTAATAAAGCTATATCTCCCTCTTCAGTTTCTTTAACAATGGATGGCACTCTTTAATTTATTATTCTTTCTTTAGATGTTCGGGCCAAAAAATTTGGTGAAATATTCATGTTGATGTAACTTCTGTTTAGGATGAATTGATCGGAGCCGGTCACGTCTGAGATTAACGAAACGTCGACGTGCTTAAAATCGTTTTGTTTAAATGTAATTATTAGTCAATTATATTGTCCCGCTGGCATTTCCGACTGATTTAGTTACTAAAAGACTCCGCGTAAGTCTTTTGATGAATTTAGATTTAATAGGTACCTTTAATTTACCTTTATTATATAAAAATATACGAATAAAAAACTATATGTGGCATTGTTATTATGAAGTTTTCATTGTCATGCTATATACAATTTTGGATTTCGTTCCGCTATTGGCACTGAATTAACAGTTAAAGTGAAGACATTATTCTATTTATTTATATATTCAAATACATTTCTTAAGCTAACATAATAATAAATAATAGTGTTACATACAAAGTAGTTTGTTGTTTGTATTTTTTCAGTTTCCTTATTCAGCGAAGTGATCGATGATCCTAAACAGCCCCTAATTCAGAAACTTTGGTCAAACTGTAACTTTCCTCAACAGTCGGAGTTCTCTTGTATTTTTGACAGTTAAATAGATTTTCTGCCTTTCAATGAACCCTTTTCAGCCCTTCCTAACATAATCAGTTATTTGGACATTAAATTACTTTTAATCCATTTTGAAGTGAAGAATAGACGACGAAGACTTGGATAACAAAGTTTGTTAATTATTCATTTGCAGAACAAAAAACTTATGTGATCATTAATTATATAATAGGGCACTTATTAAAGTTGATCAAGTCCATCTGGGATCAGTAACTTTCTCAAAGTTCTACTTCGACAAGTTCGTTTGCAGATTTATTTTTTCAATTAACGTATTGTATTTAGAAGTAGAAGGTAGCTTTCTACTAACTTAGTATAAATTTACAATTCATTTTTATAATTCATTACATTACTATATTTTGTTCATAACAAAAAGACTTGTGGTTTAGATTTTATAATATGTACAGATATTATTTTAATGTTGTTTATTAGACAAAAAAAATCGATGAATCTAATAAGGCTTTATACCACTTTTAAACATAATATATGTTCATACCTTATCAAACATATAAACTGACTATGAAAACATGATATTGGTGACCAATTCCATCATAAAAATCTTTCAAAAGTACATTTTCTATTAATGATAGACCAGAACCAGTTCCAAATCGGCTAATCCCGTGCAGTGGACGCTGAATGGACGGTCGTTTCTCATTTAGAGGATTAGGTATACGTCATAACTCGTACGTCGCTGGTGGCGCGTCTTAGATAAAGCTTAGCGGACGTGTCGCTACTTCATTGATCAAGTGCTTTAGTATTACAAACATATATATTGATTTAGTTTTATAGTAATTTATTTTAAAGTCCCTCGTGGGACAGCGTCTGACTATAAATGCTATGATATAGCCATCGCATTGACTTGATTGTCACTCGCGCGGATGATTATTACTTTAATTTCCCCGCTTTTGTAGATAACACGCAATGTCTCGAATTCAACCAAGAGTGAAGTACTGAGGGGCTTAACACTACACTGCCCACTCTCTACCCTGCTGTGCAAGATAAAATTTTTAAAAAATAGCTATTGAATGTATAAAAAACTAAGACCATTTACCTAATGTTTATACTAAATAAATTAATAATTTCTGCATCAAAACAACAATTTATAATATTTGTGGCACACAATGAATGCAATTTATGAAATACACTTTTGTAAGCTAGTAGTAGATTAGTTATAAGTTATTATCTTATAAAATCTCTTTTTTAAAATCAATTTACATTAGTTTATTAAATACGTCTAAAACGATAATACGAGTATAGAAAAACTTTGAAATAAATATTAGCAACTGAATACGATATGAGATGAAGTAAGCTTTAATATTTATATTTATACTATATCATACACAACGCGAAATAACAGTCATAAAATTTTACGTTACTTTACAATTCTGGACCTTATAGCATTAGCATTTGCAATAAAAATGTTTATTGGACATGAATCGTATATCAACAGTTACCAAAGAGGCGAAAAACTAAGATTTACGACTATATTAATAACAGATTTGTCGTTCTGACAGTTTGAGAACTTGGTAAAAAATCGATTTAGCAAACTGGTTTTGATTTCAACTGGCTACATTCATGACATGTATTGCGTCGGACCAATACATTATAAACGTATTTTTATAAACAAAATGAAAAGCTTAAGTACAATAGAAAAAGTATTCAAATAAAATAAAATCTAAATCTCAAAAATTTATTAATCGATTTCGATGAAATTTGGATAAGTTAAATATAGCTAATTTTATTAAAAGCGATCATCACCTGTGGATAAACATATAAGCCCGAATACCTTATCCTATTCAAATGCTATCCAATTCCGACTTTATCACATACATATCCACACATACATATGTTTTACTACTAACCAGCTTTTTAAAATTCGCTTAAAAATTAAAGAGTGATAACACCTCCCAACAATCGCGGCGACCGCCGACAAATGTGATCAGATCAACTTAACAACTTCCCGAATGCAGGAAATGATTTAGATTCAGTTCGCGAACTGTCGCGATAAATCGCACCGCCGCGTCGCCTCGCCTCGCCTCGCCTCGTCCCGCCTCGCCTCACCTCGCCTCACCTCGCCTCGTCCCGCCTCGCCTCGCCTCACCTCGCCTCGTCCCGCCTCGCCTAGCCTCACCTCGTTCGTATTGTTCACGCGTCGCTCCTACATTAGTAGGTAACGTGAAGGTAACTGGAGTTATTTTATTGCATTTAATAATTAAACGATTGGGCATCGTGGTGGAGGGGCAATATATGCATACGCGGTGGTCGTTGTTACGATTCCCGCTTATAGGAATATATCCACAACTGTAACTGTAATTGTATTTATTAAATTATTTTGATTACTCTAGCAGGAACCACTTCGTAATAATTACACCACATATTGACCTACCACGTGAATGGTGGAGTAATGTAAACACAAGCAAACAAGAGGTTTCCTTTGTAATATGATGCTGTATGTAAGTTAAAATAAAAATATTATTTTCTATTATTAATTAGTAGCTACCCAAACGCGGCGTCGCCCATTTAGAAGTTTTGTTTATTATAACCAAATTATACAAAATATTTACACAAATAATCGCCTTTGTGTTATTCTAATGTATATTATTGTAAACTTTTATCTAAACACATTCAGTAGCTTTTGCATGAAAGTGGAACAAACGGTCATTCGCACAAACCATCTCATTTATAATATTAGTAGAATATTTGATGTGTGAAGAAATCTGCTCGTAATCACAACCTTTAGCAAATTTGACAATTTTTTTACTTAACACTGTCTACCGCATATAGCGGGTAGACTGGGGAAACCTAGTGTTAAGGATTCCACAATTTTCAAAACATTGTGTATTGAATGGCGCAATACAAAGCCGTGCTTTGTCACTAGACAAAAGAAATAAAAATATTCAACTTCCGAGTGGGAATCGAATATACTAGTAGAACTGTTATGTTTCAGCTGAATGCTGTTGGATGTTGCCGCTGCTCCAAACGTTACTAAAATATTAGGTTAATATAAAATTAAATTTATTTTAACTTAACTTTATAACCTCTTTTATTATTTTAACATTAAAATAAAATATATCTATAGGACGCTTACCCACCCTGTCTGTCCATACCATACAAACACTTACCTCGTAATATTTCACTTCACTTTCAGAATTTATGAAGAAATCATGAAAACAAGACCACGTTTAGGCATTTGAAAGGACTCTTAGTCAAAGTATTGTAGATTTATCGTAATAAATTAGTATCTAATGAAACACGCTCTACCGAGACGACTAGGGACAGGTAAGCTGACGTCGAACATAAATGACTAATGTTACTAAATTGAAGTCTATAAATTTAATTTCATTTAATCATTAGTTTTTGTTCAAATTGGGATTAACTGATGCCACATACCATACTTACCTTTGTTACTTAAACGCTATATAAATATTACCAAATATTATATTTACCAAAGCGAGAAAATGAAATAAGCTTATTTCCCCCAAGTGAGAATCCATCGCGTTTACAGTCAGACGCTGTGCCGCAGCACCACGACGGCTTATACCTGAGTGAATCAGCTTCCCGCTGTATCCCGCACACAGCAGCGTAGGCAGAGGGAACCTAGCGTTGAGCCACTCCGTTCCCCACTTTCTGCCGAATTCTGAAGGCATTGCGTGTTGAGTGGCAGAACTCAAGAAATGGAAATATGCATTAATGTAAATTTTTCATCTTCCTGGATCGAACCCACAACCAGTCGATTTTACGTTAACACTTTGTGCCCCTGCGCCATGACTGGCCTTAATATACCTGAGGCAAATATCAATATTTCAAATACATGCATTGTTTACTATTTACAGCATAATAAATTACTATTTGCTATCATATTTCTCTATCAATAAAACATAATATTAACTCAAATCTATTAAGTGGGAAAGGCTCTATCTATCACGGCGCTTATGGGAAAGTACAATTAGACATATTCTCCTGGAAGGCAACATTGAATTGCAAAATTTTGTAACAAATTATAATAAAAATAAATCATTACCTCTTTGAAATTATAATAATATACTAGCAGTCGCCCGCGTCTTTCCTTGTGTGAACTTTTATTAATTCTCAGTTTTACCACTTATTAAGTGCGTGCCTTCAAATTTCAACTTTCAAGTCCAGTAGTTTCATATGTAAGTAGTCTGTCTGCTGTCAACCAAAAAGTTATACTATAAAAAGCAAAGAATATGGGTAACAATGATTTAAGTGATTTAAAAAAATATATAATAGCAAGCGACTGCAAGCTACATTAGTTTTGAGATATAAAAATAACCCCAAATAATCTTTTTCCTATTAGATATTAAATCTTTACTAGTAATTACTGAAATGTTTGTTTGGCTTAACGCTCCAAGCTCAGGAACAACTAGTTCAATTTAAATTTTATTTTGGATAGTGCATTCATCGAGAATGGCTGGATACATACTACATACTGACATAGGCTCATAGTACCTCATAGCCTCTGTACCTGACCTGCGTCAGCGTTATCATTCGCACTTACATTGTGTTACAAACAACTTATTAAGTGATTTTAGAGGTCCGTCGTATCGCAGCGTGAGATCGTAATCGCGACAAGTTGTGGGTTCAATTCCCACTCGAAGACAATAAATATTTAATATTTTCCCAAATATTTAATAGGTCTCGTGGCTACCCTACTATATGCGGGATATAACGTGGCGCTAGAAATAAGTCGTTTTCATTTGAAAGCTAATAAAAATGATATATGATAACAGTAAAAAATCTAAACTTTAGAAGCAATCTAACAAAGTTGTATCCAAAATCTTGCGTTATTTGGTTTCACATCATGTCACGGATTAACATCAATATTAGAAATCGTACGCGCCGAGGAGGAAGAGGTGGGGAGGGGGGTAGTAGATTACTTAGCTGTATGAATTACGTATCTACGTGATAGGGGGTGATTTATTATATACTCGTACGTATACCAGTGTATACGGTTATGAATTCAGTGAGTTTCATTAAGTGATCAAGTTAGATAAGTATAAGACTGTATAAATGTATATAATATAAGAAAAGCATGCAGCTTCACGATCTTTCCCGCTGATCAGGGAAGACAGAGGGAACCTGGTGTTGAGATACTCCGTTCCTCACTTTCCGTTAAACTTTTGAAACATTGAGTGACGGAACACTACACCACGCTTTGTTTACTAGAGTGTGTGAATCCAAAGCTGTGCTGAAAAGCGAACTTGAATGGCAAAATTGTAGAACAAATTTAAAAATAAATTATATATTTAGTCTGCTGTTACTCGCGCAGTGACGAAAGAGTTATACTACAAAAAGCAAAGAATATAATAGAAAACAGTGATTTGGCTGATGAGCCGTCACATCGAGGCCGACGGCCTTTACTTTTCAAGATATCAAAGTAAATATGTACGGAATGTAATACAAATATATTTTGTAAGGAATCAAACTCCCTACCCAGTACACTAATTATAATATTCCTTTAAATACTTTACATAAAAGCTTTACACAATTACATTTAAATCTCATAATTTCCCCAAACAATGAAACAATGTCAAAATCTAAATGATTTAGAACATTTCATCTTCCAGCCGCTATCTAAGATCGTGGTTGTTAAGAGACGCACAGTAAATAATTTCATAATTAATTCGCATTTCTCCACAATGGGTGGTAGCTCGGTAAGCCAGTTAAAAGGTTCTTGACAACCGGCGTTAGATTACAGCTAAGTTAGTAAGTAGCTATATTAAAAGCATTAATAAATATATTTTTCGAAAATTGTATTTTTGAAAAAATCGCCAATATAGAATGATACAAAACATATGCGAAAAAAAAATTAAATGTTTTAATTATTTATTAGAAGTCCGACTCCAAAAATATCATTTGTGGGTAACTATTCATCACAGTTCTGGCAACTTCAATGACACCTCATATGTTGAAGTTGTCCAACCACTTATTATACCATAGGATGTCGTCAAAGAAATAGACAAACATTACCCTCTTTCTAACGCTGTCGGGTAAAACACAAGCTTATCTTACTTTGATAATAGACACATTAGAGATAGCATGTATGATAACGGCGCCCCCCCCTCCCCCTCTCCCTCCCCCTCCCTCCAAAAGACCGTCACCGCGTCTTTTGTCCGCCGCCTAACAAGTAGCTCTCGGCTATTAAGTGCAGAGCTTGCAGATGACTCGACGAGCTTTATATTATGTTTAATGTGGCTTTTTGTACTTGGCTTGTGTTAGCTGAGAGTGTGTTAGCTGAGAGTGTGTTAGCTGAGAGTGTGTTAGCTGAGAGTGTGTGTGTGGTGGGAATGAGTTTTGGAGTTTATTTGAAAAATATATACTTCCATACTAATATTACGAAGCTGAAAGCTAAAAAGTTCGTTTAGTTGAACGCGCTAATCTCAGGAACTACAAGTTTGAATTTGTGGGACATACTATCATATTCCATACACAACTTTTATTTATTCAACGACACGCAAGTTTATCCCTCCGGCAATACAAGGCGCTATGTTAAGTGTGCGTTAACTTCTAGTCTTAAATTATAGTAATTACATGTGTTATATCCACATATTTTCAATAATAATATTTTATTACACACCATAGAGGTTATTAAAAAGGTTAATTACGCGACCTCGGCCATACATCTCTGTAACGAGGCGCGAAGAGGCAATACAATTTATATTAGATAAATGTCGTTAGCCGCTCGTAAGCGCTGTGAGCGTAGTTATAGCTGACTCTCATCTCGATTATGTTTTATATTGAATTTATGTATCTTAAGTAGTCGTCGTTGAGGCCAGTCGTGGCGCAGCGGCACGAGCTGTGACTGTAAACCCGACTGGTTGTGGGTTCGATTCCCACTCGAGGAGATTAAATATTTACTTAAATTTATATTTCCATTTCTTCGCTCTGGTCTCGAGGCTAAGCGCGGCGTTGAGTTCTGCCACTCAACACGCAAAGCCTCCAGAATTCGGCAGAAAGTGGGGAACGAAGTGTCTTAACACTAGGTTCCCTCTGCCTACCCTGCTTTGTGCGGGATACAGCGTGAAGCTGATTTATTTATTTATTTTTATTTAAGTAGACGTCGCTCTGTATGACTGGTGATTGTGAGTTCAATGTCGATTAAAGGGAATTATTTAGATTATTTAATTCCTCACCTCTGGTAGGCAAAGCGCGGCGTTTTGTTCCGCCATTTAGCACTAAAATTGTTATGTCTCTAAAGTTGAGCTGAAAGTACGCCCGGATTGCCTTAACAATAAGTTTCCTTGACTTTATAATACTATGTGAAGCTTTGTTATTGTTGTTGCTTAATATATGTTATTGCTATATTTTAGTTTAATAAATATAATATTATATTTCTAATACAGAATTTAAGTAAGAACGAACATGCTCGTACCACACATTCTACAAGTAAGCTAACATTTAGTCCGCGATGTTGTCCGTATGGAAATGAAGCCGAAATACTGGTACTTAGCGCGAGGACGACCGCATTAGGACGCGAGGTTTCCCCTTTAATCAACGGAAGCCGTACAATGTACCCTTAAATCCCGTCTGGTCGGTTCGGGGAGGTCTATCACACCGTGTACCTTAATGAACGCTCGAAGTAAGGTTTTTTAGAATTACGCTTTCCGTGTTGAGTTGCGAAACTTAAAGTTGCACTTTGTCTGCCAAAGCGGAAATTTAAATAATTTTTACCCGACTGGAAATCGAATACAAAACTGAAGTGTTTACAGCCATGCGTTTGTACAACGCGCCTGGTGGCGTAAGTAATCTTATGTAGAATGTATTATATATAAAGTAATATTTTCACTGATCAAAGCAAAGGCAATTAAAACATATACGTTAGTATTATTTATTGGAACCAATTAACTTATTTTTTTTATTTCCTTATTTGTAATTGCTACTAGTTATTAAATATCTACTGAGAAAAAGCTAACAAAAACATCTTTTTAGTTCTTTTTAAATAACAAGAAATCAAATTATTTACTAATTTGATTGACACAAAACACAATAAAAAGCAGAATAAAAAATCATTAGATTTCTCTACTTACGTTATAAAAAAGGATATTTATCATATAGAAGTAACATAAAAAATCATATAAGTACCACAATAATATTAGACATTTTGTAATTTGGTAGCTTCACACTTTATTCCGCATATAGACCCTACTATGCGCAGAGAAAAACTAGCGCATTGAATTTCGGCACCAAACCCTTATATTAGCTTTGTATAACAGATTAAGGAAATTGAAATAATTATTTTACCTGACTCAGAATAAAACCCACAACCATCGCGTTCGACGGCCTAAAATAAACTAAAGAGAACAAAAAACCCACGAGGTGACTAAAAAAGGCGAACTTCATTTAATTCCTCGTCTCAAAGCGTCCTAACGTTCTTAATTATAACTGAATGCCTACTTCGAGACCGTCCGTCGCGCTTCGACCGCCTTAAAATATAGGGCCCATAAACTTCCTACTTATTTGGTATTTAATTAGCTGTCACACTTCTGCCCATCTTGTTACTATGAAATATTGCTCGTTTAAACTAAATCATATTACTTCAATTAATTTGTTAAAAAAAATCACGTTGTATCGTGTTTGTATGAGGATAGGCGGAGAGAACTTAGTGTTGAGACTCTACGTTCCCCACGCGCCGGTTAATTTTCGATATCGTGTGTTGGTTGGTAGAACTCAATGCTACGTTTTGGAGTTAGCTGTCTCGGGTAAGAATTGAATCAAAACGGTCGCATATACAGTGTAGACTCTAGACCCTGTACCGCTGCGCTATGACGGCCTTTAGTCCACATGTTTTATTTGTCCTTTAGTTTATAATTTATGGTGGTTTTTAACATATCCAAATGTTTAATGAACTGTAACGTATTTTTTTAAATGAGCAAGAGTCATTAATTATTTTTTAATTACACAGCATGTTATTAATATTCAAAAACTCAGTGAAAAGTAAAAGACGGAGTGTTTTAACACTAGGTTCCCTCTGCCAACTCTGCAATATGGAAAAGAACGTGAAGGTAAAAAAGTGAAAACTTTTACATTCACATATTGTCTTTCATTGATATTTTTTAAAAACAAAAAGTAATGTATGAAACCCATTAGATGTCATTAGTAGATGAGCTTTTTACTGCACCAGTGTAAAGAAAGAGTGGGACGGAGAGCACAGAGACATAGTAGGAGGTAGTTAGCGTTCGTTAGTACCATGTAATTAAAGAGGGATTCTTTTGTGTCTCCGAAAGTTTCCCATCGAATGCCGTCTGTGAGCTTTGGCCTTAATGAAATGAAAATCAGAAGTTATAGAGCTTTTTTCCCTTTTCTTTTGAGCTATAGGTTTATAAGTGATGATTTGCTTTTAAATCTACAAAAACACAGGCAATTAGGGATTCCTTTGCTAACATTAATAACTATTTTCATAAATAATATTATATATGTATATAGTATTAAGTTACTATATACATAGACGATTGTGGATTCCAATCCATAAGTATTTTTTCAAAGAGATCGAAGCAAACATTAAAAAATAAAAT
The DNA here is from genome assembly GCA_013403705.1 of Heliconius hermathena. Lineage (NCBI taxonomy): Eukaryota > Metazoa > Arthropoda > Insecta > Lepidoptera > Nymphalidae > Heliconius > Heliconius hermathena. Next base: position 153,571 of record JAAIXJ010000144.1, on the reverse strand, counting down.
TATTTTAACAATTAAAGACAATTCATTAAAATAAACTTATGCATAATAGTTCTTCAACGAACTAGCTATTACTTAAAGCGTGGAGCTAAAAGACAACTTAGATTATAAAAGCTTCACGTTTTCATTGCAGGCAGTGGGAATCTAATTAAAACACACTGTTCCCCAATTTCAGCTCAATTTTTGAAGAAATGCTTGGTGAGCGGTGGAATATAACGCCGCATTACTAGCGCAAGGAAACAAAATCGTCACCTTTCCTTGATCGTAAGCTTTATAAGTAATACTTTATTTTTCACATTTACCTACAACAAACATACTACTTTCTTCGCATCTCAAACTAACTCATAAAAATAAAAACTAACAATTCCCATACAACACAGCAATACGTCAACCATTACTGAGTGTTTTATTGCTCCAGAGACCAGGGACCATCACGAGCCACATTTTTACGATCCGCGGCTAACGCTTGAACTATGGTTATTATTAAACGAATTTATTAACCGTCGCCACTGCTTTATGACGCGTATGTGTTTTAAATTGTCCTATTAAGTCATATGAAATTTACATTATAATATATACTTGTGTCTTTATTTTATTATATACACACTGTATCCCTCTTACAGCAGGGTAGAGCGACAAAATGTAAATGTTTTTTTCCCCTAAGTTGAGAAAGAACCCATAACTGCAATTTTTCACAATGCTGTTGCACCATAGCGACATCGTAGTTTTATGAAATAGACTGAAAATAAATATAATAGTGTTTTGTCTCTTTGATTTCCACTTTTTGACTATTTAAGAAGTATTTCGTGTCGGTATATTATTGTATGTATTTTTAACCAAATGTGTCTCTTGAGTTTTTGGTGCATAAGATATACATATGGCTTATGTATTATATGACCTGATGCTTATTTTTTATATCATATTGGTAATCAAAGCGCGGCGTTGAGTTCCGCCCCTCAACCTGCAATGCCTCCAGAAATCGACGGAAAGTGGGAACGAAGTATCTTAACACTACATTCCTTCTGCCTACCCTGCTGTGTGCGGGATACAGCGTGAACTATTTTTTTTTATATTAGTAAACAAAATAAGGACTCTATACTTAAAATTAGCTATAAATCGATTATGAACTCAATCACATTAAAATTATTTTTATAAAGTCATTTACTGTCTGTTCAAGAAAAATATTTAGGAAAGCTTTAGCTATAAAGTATATTTATATGGTACGAAAATTACAAAGTTATTCTTTTATAGAAGGGACAGACGGATCTACATCGCTCGCTGCTCCGAGCTCGGCGCTCCATGCGACGTAAAACACATTTCCACGCACATAAAATTTTATGATATCAACTTTTCAACTAGTATGGGATTTTTTACATTATACAAGGGACTTCCGAGATTTATTAGTTCTTTGAGACTGTCGTGGCCCAGTGCACAGCGACTGTAAACGCAATGGTTATGGGTTCGGTCCCCATTAGGAAGGAAAGGTTTATTTTTATTTATTCGCACTGATATCGCCAATTAATTTAAAATAAAAAAAATAAAATTGTTCATAAATTGGGAAGACCATGGGCTCTATGCGGGAAAAGGAGTGAAGCGGTTTATTTTAAATGCTCATATATTTCAATTTAAATTAAAATATTACTAAAATATGCATATGTAAAATTATGAATTCAAAGACTCAAGCACGATAATTTTAAATACGCAGCCATTTCCGCACAACCGCTAAGCGGTATATGACGGCTGGTATTTAATAGCTTAAAGTTACTAACTTCCTTCAATCGAAACCAGACCTTGACACCTAATTTTAGGGTATAATTTAGAATACCCGCTAAAGTATACGTTTCAATTCAGCCTTGAGGTGGTTTTTGCGGAGTGCAATTAGACGCAGCGACGGGGAGAGGTTTCAAAGCATTAAATGTTTCTGTTACATCGCGTCGTACTTGAGGTCGGTGGAGCGCTTTCCTAATTGTCTTTCATTATATACTTCTACTTAACAATGCGAGTCATATTATATAAGAGTCGTCGAAATTTGATTCCTCGCTCTGGTAACAAAACAGAGCGCGGCGTTGAGTTCCGCCACTCAACACTGGAAACCTACCCTATGCATATAGTGTATGCGGGATAAAATGTGTTAAGACTCTCCTATTCCTACTTTCTTCCCAATTATCGAGACAGAGTGCTTAGAGGCGAAACTCAACGCCACGCCTTATCAACTAAAGCGACGAAATTAAATTAATTTAAACATAATCACTACCCTGAATTGGAAAGCAATCCACAACTATGTTCTTATTGCCAGACACTGTCCTGCTACGCCACGATGATCTCATTAAAATAAACAAATATACCATATTATTTACAATAGCTATAAAATAAAATTGTCTCTTCTATTATACCGAACTATGTTAGTACCAAATCTGTATCGACTAGATACATTTGCATATTCAACATGTCTCTGTTGTGTACCGACTGACAGCTGCACTTGTAAAACAAGCGAGTAGTGAAAGTTATGTGGATATTGTAAAATCTTTTAGATTTTTCTCTAGTAAAACAAACGCAGTGTTTAATTCCGCAACTTAACACACCAAGTCTCAAAAATTGGGTGGCGCGTGGATAACGGAGTGTCATAACAATATATTCCTTTCCTATTATATCCTTCTGCCTGATATGGAAAAAAAAAGTACACAACGCAATTATTGTAGGTTCAATATATCTATTCTTCGTTATGTTAGGTTAATTTATTTTGAGTAAGACGTACAGACAGAAGGTCACTCCCAGCACATTGGCGCTTGGTTTTAAATGTCAATGGCAAGTAAATACAAAAAATATTTATAAATAAACAAAAAGAGTCCAGTGGTCGCTCGTGGCTGTGAGTTCGATTCCCAATCGAGGAGATGAAATATTTAATATTTTTATTTCCTCGTTCTGGTAAAGTGACAAAACCTGGCGTTGAGTTTCACCAATAAATACGCAATCCTTCCAGAATTCGGCGGAAAATGGAGAATGGAAGTATCTTAATGGGACCAAAGTGTCCTAACACCAGATTTCCTCAGTCTACGCTGCTTTGTGCTGGACTTACGCTTACGCTATAGTAAGGCTGAAAAAAATATTTAAATTCTATTTGTGTACAACAAAAATGGTAGTCCGCCGGTAATGGCTTGACGGAGTTTAAGCAGGTATTTTATTTTTGTTACATTAGAGAAAATAAATAAAAAATCTATTATAATATATTTAATATTTTGTTTTCAGGTAAGCAGTTCATTTACTATAACGGATATTGATTCAACGATTTATGAGTAAGTAATATTTACTTTTCGTATAATAGAAGAAGAAGAGCTTTCAACAAAAAATACCAGAATAAAATAAAATCTCTCTCTATTCCTCATTCCTTTATTTAGTTGTGGGTCCGATTCCCACTCGAGAAAATGAATGTTTAGTATTTTTATTTCATCCCTCTGGTGTCGATGCAAATCGCGGCGTTGAGTTCCGCTACTCAAACACGCAATGCCTTTAGAGTTCGGCGGAAAATAGGGAGCGGAGTGTCTTAACACAAGATTTTCTCTGCCTACCTTGCTACATGCGGGAAATAGCGAGAGGCTGAAAAAAAAACTGTGGAATGCCCAATCCGCGGCAGTGTTCCCAGATTGATATGACATGGGTACCATCAACAAGCGCGTCTACCTTAAAGGCCAGCAACGCTCCTGTAGTTCCTCTGGTGTTGCACGGGGTCGTGGGCGGCGGTTATCACTTATCATCAGATGATACGAACGCTCGTTTGCCTTGTCCTTTTCCATAGAAAAAATCGAGGTGGACTGATGATGGAGCCAGGAGTAGTAAAATTCTTCATAGGTTACATGTACATTACTCGAGTTTACGCTCATATAATTATAGTTCCTAGCCCTCAGTGTAGCTGTTCAGCTGATAGAAGAAGGACCTGAATAGCAGAACTCTTTGAAGGTTACTTCTAACTCGTGCATTTTAGTATACGATAAAAGCGTGTGCTTGTTAAAACTACCTGTCTTCCTTCCCGTGCCTTCAGTATACTTTTGCAAAAAAAAACACGAATAAACTTAAACGAATTTAGCATTTTGGCAAGTGTAGCGAAACTACAGTCAGGAAGAAGCAATCAGGGAAGTTCGAGATATAAAAGTGAGCTTTTATAAATTGGCACGGATTAGCACGGGGCGTCAAGGGGCAGGGAAGGGATGGAGGGGTGGAGGGGTGGTTGGCTTTGAACCAATTACTGCAACACTGCAGATTACAACATAGTGTATGAGTTTGAGTGCCTACAGGTGGTAGCCGAATCGATTTGTTTTGTCATACTTCGAGCGCTGCTGTGGATGTAGTATTAGAAATGGTTTACGATTTTATTATAAATACATTTAACGATCAATATTTTTTAGAGGCCGGTCGTGGCGCAGCGGCACGAGGTGTGACTGCAAAACCGACTGGTTGTGGGTTCGATCCCCACTCGAGGAGATGAAATATTTACTTAAATTTATATTTCCATTTCTTCGCTCTGGTGTCGAGGTTAAGCGCGGCGTTGAGTTCTGCCACTCAACACGCAATGCCTCCAGAATTCGGCAGAAAGTGGGGAACGGAGTGTCTTAACACTAGGTTCCCTCTGCCTACCCTGCTGTGTGCGGGATACAGCGTGAAGCTAATTTAATTAAATTTTTTTATAAATATTTTTGTTAATTATTTAATAATATGAATACCAAACATACGAAAAAAATTTAAGTCATATAATTTTAATTTTAACATAATTCTTCTGCTCAAAATATAGTANAGTTCTGCCACTCAACACGCAATGCCTCCAGAATTCGGCAGAAAGTGGGGAACGGAGTGTCTTAACACTAGGTTCCCTCTGCCTACCCTGCTGTGTGCGGGATACAGCGTGAAGCTAATTTAATTAAATTTTTTTATCAATATTTTTGTTAATTATTTAATAATATGAATACCAAACATACGAAAAAAATTTAAGTCATATGATTTTAATTTTAACATAATTCTTCTGCTCAAAATATAGTATAATAAAAATCCTACTACGAGATTAAAATCAGTACTTATATGGACGGTAAATGTTTCCCCTTGAGACGTTGCGTTATTGATGAGTTACATTATCGTAGGTGTTGGCAGCCACTCCGTGTTGGAACAAATGTTACACATACACACATACATATATACATACATACATACTGTACGTCTGTCACATCTGCTCTTATTAGGAAATGCATACGACTCATATTTATATTAATATATTTTTCTTCCAACATCAATTTGAAGCCATCGTGATTAAGTGTAGATGAAGTGCGGCGTTCAGTTTCGTTACTCAACATGTCTTGAAATGTAGAGCGTATATTCTTTTTCGTTCCCGTCTTGACACTTTCAATGTTATTCAACATCGTGTTTTCTTTTGTTACCAGAGCGAAGAAATAAAAATTCTTCAAGTAGAAATCGAACATACCGTCATGTTCACAGTCAGACGTGTCGTCATGACCTCATTTTACGTTATACTTATCCTCTATATTCCGTAACCTTACCTCATAACTATACCTACGCCTAATAAAATAATAATAACTAATATAATAATCTACTAGTTACTTTTTTTTTCAATTTCTCACACAACATTTAAGTCTACACTTTAATTGATATTTCTTTACCGTACGAACTTTATATCTTAATCTCAACATGCCTCTATCTAAGCAAGTGTAATAATGAAGTTGTCCGTCGTCGGTCACAGTCGGTCACAGGTGGTGGCGGCGGCGGGACGTGGTGGTGGCGGCGGGTGTGGTGGCGGCGGCGGGTGTGGTGGCGCAGGTACTGCATTTAATGTACACGACTACTAGTGTTGTCAACAACTTAGTATTTAATGTGCTAGTTTGACTTTAGCTTTGCCTTTATACGGCTCGGGAGTTTGACAGTGATCTGTGATAGTGCTTGTAAACTTCAATAGAGTTTATGTATACGTAATGTAGCTTAAGGTGTAATATGTAGCTTTATGCTGTATCCCGTATATAGAAGGGTAGGCTGGCGGAAACCTGGGAACATAGTTTTAAGATCCCATTCCCATTAAGACACTTCTGTTCTCGCACTTTCTGCCGAATTTTCGAGGTATTGCATGTTGAGAGGCGGAACTCGACGTCGCGCTTTCCTCTTTATCACAGCGAAAGAATGAAAGCCGTCGTTTCTCTGCACCACGATAGCCGCAACCTTGAAATTTGTGATAGAGTTTGATGTTAAAAACCACCTTCACGCTTTTTCCTTCATAGCAGAGGGAACCTAGTAGTAAGATACTCCGGTTCCCATTTTCTGCTTTATTTAGGGAAATTTTTTGCTGAACGGTGGTACTGTGGCCGCTGCGCTTCGTCTTCCATAGTGGGAAAATCAAAATAATCTTATTTCCATTAAATTAAGGACGCTCTGGTAGACTAAACGTGGTGTTCACATCAACCACAACAATATTGCGAAAATTAGAAAGTGAAGAACAAAGTGTCTTAACTAGATTCTCTCTGCCTATCCTACAACGGATAACGTCTGCAGCTTCTTTTATTTTACATAAGATGTATTACAGTCCAAAACGAAAAAAATACGAAAATATCCTTCCTACAAGAAAGGATAGGCGACGTATATTAATTAAGCCTTTACAAAAGCTCCATTAGTCAGTGTCCTTCTCACACATTAAAAACTTTAGAAAGTTAATGAAGTCAACAAAGCGATGCTATAAAAAACTCAAATATTTCTACTTCACAATGTCCCTACATTTTTTACTCGAAAGGGTGATGACTCGATTCATTCATCAAATGTATGGGGCATGAGAGTTATTATTAATCATTGGAACGAGTTACGAGTACATGTGTGCTGGTGAGGAAGCTTAATGTCTAGAGTAGTGAATTTAATGATACATCATCATATAAAGATCATCGTGGCACAGCGTCCGACTGGAAGCGCGATGGTTATGGTTTCGATTCCCAGTCAAGGTAATGAATTATTCATTTCCTCATTCTGATAACAAGACAGCGGCGTGGGTTCTTCCACGCAACACGCAACCTCCCGACGTGTCGAAGCCACTTGAGCACGATCTTTTTTTGAAAAGTTTAAAAATTCTATAAATATTTATTACGAAGGAAGATTTCATAAAGTATGAACTTAAGCATAACAAAATTACAGACTTTTATATTTTATATGATTACAGACTTATAAACGATTCAATTAGATATTCTTCATTGGTAATTTATCATAAAAAAATAAAAAATATATTAAAGATAAACCAAAAATTTTACATAAGTTATAAAATAATTTTTAATAGACTTTAAGACGTAAAATGAAAAAATCGACAGTGTTGTCTGGTAAATATTATACAATGTATGTACATTAGATAAAAGACATTTCTGCGTTTTGCGTATTAAGATATTTGAGGTGAGAAGTCTCGGGTCGGAGGGTGGAGGATGATCGCGTTAGCTTAGTTTACGAAAAATGTGCCTCGAAATCTAATTATGTTTTTGATAAAAGTTTCGCAACGACTTTCGCGATGAGTTCGTGCTTCATTTTGTAAATGGTCCCGGCAACCCCGGTGAGATCCTCACCAGCCCCTCGATTTATTTCGTTATATTTCCGTTCGTCCGTACTATGAAATATGATTGAAATTTTTGGATGCTATTTAAATTTTTGGGGGCGAAATTTAAGCTGAGTTTAATTAAGTGATTAGTTTGTTTATTTATTGTATACTCTATATCGGTAAAAATATAAGTTGTATAAAATTTAAGAACTTTATAAGGTCTTATAATTATACACTTATGCGCAAATATTGCATCATATAGGATGGAAGAGGCAGCGCTCCTTTTACGGAAACAGCATATAGGGTAAAATACTTCAAACCCACACCTAAAGAAATTAATCAAGATAACTCAACAGTTTATACGTAGGATTTTTTTTCATTTCACGATGTTTATCCATACCTGTATTTCGTGTGACGCAGTTACGCATAGATACCAATAACGTAAACATATACTACTACAAAAATACTACTAAAGGTTATACAACTTTGAACTTTGCCGCCAATACCTACGACTCGATTTCAGAATAAGGCGTATCCGGCGGTTTCCCTTAGATATAGGATGGATAGGGTTGTGTGTGCGTGCGTCGTTCTTCACAAATGGCGTTTTATTTTAAAACGACAATTTTATTATTTATTTTGTTTGAAAAAACACTTTTTCATTTTTGGGAAAAAAAAATTGTATTAGGCTTTTATGGGGTATTTAAAATTATGGTTTCATTTAAAGTAGTGCTGATACTTCCATCCTGTATATCAGTACATTTCATTTGGACGTATGATTTCTTATCCTTTTGCTTCATACTATAACCCGCAAATTGAAGAATGAATTTACCTAATTTTGAGATATTTCATGCTTAGTGGCGGAACTCACCGGCGCAAGTTGTATTGTTACCAGAAGAAGTGAAAAATTGAAAATAATTAATTACTTCTAAGGCATTGAACCCACAACCGCGTTCACATTCAGACAGAATTTATTGAAACAGTCATCCCATTCTCCCTTTTCTGTTCTCTCGAAAACCGCCCGATAAGTGCATATTTTTATTCATTTGAGTAAATACAATTTAGCTTCATGAAAAACCTACATCAGACACGAACCATCGAACACGATGTTATGAATTGACTACTTATACATAATAACTAAAGTACTGTTTCCTATACAATTCAACTTTAACTGTTGAGTTTAAGTTTAACTTTTAAGTTTAACAGAAGAACTGCCTTCCGAGCAAATGGTTATGTTCATTCAAAGTGAAAAGTACTTAGAAAATTTTATTTGAATAAAATATAATTTGATTTAAATAAATGTATACTCGTGTATATTTGTAGCTCTGTCCTCCAATAGGCATGTATGCCAAACGTGGAACTCCTTTCTCTCTGGCTACACTCGGTAGGGATACAGTGTGAAACTAAAAAAAACAATGTATTATACATTAATATTATAAAGCTGGAGAGTTTATTTTGTAGAACATTAATCTCAGCAAGTAGTGGATCTTTAAATTAACTATGTCATAGAAAAATATTTTTGTATGGCACAGTTAATTTAACGAGGAGCTGTAGGCTAAGTAATAATACTATCATAATATAGTATAATATAACTTGATGAGTTAATTTAGGTATCCCACTGTACCTGCGGTCAGAGATACCATGGACAGGGTGGATGAGTCATACACAACTTTTAGTCAATGGAAAGCCATTGACCACGCGGACGAAGCCGCAAATAAAAGTTAGTATAAGGTTCCAAATTCCATATAATAAGTCCGATTGTAATTTTGCGTACACTTGCAGTGTAGCTAGTCGGATTGGTCGGTAATCCATTCGACGCGGTGCAAATATCTAGGATTAGGGTTACGATTCAAATTCATGTTCGATGGGATTGGCCGATATTTATATATTGTGTTGAATTGTAGGTGACTACAGATTTGGTGGGATTTGATTTTATTTTAAAATGTTTTATGTTAAATTATTTTATGAAATTTTTAAATTGTTGTCTCTAATTTTATGCTCAAGCCGTAAATTTATATGAGTATAGTTAAAAAGGCAATTAATAATTTTACCAAGAGACGCAAAACTAAGGTTGAAAGGTGAGCCCAGTTCAGACTTAGTTTTGCCTCTCTTAATATCTTCATAACTTTCGGCGACTGTAATACTGGTAAGCGGTTTTAATGTCACATTTCCATTTTTAAGACAATAAGAAATGTATGTAAACTATGAAAATTTCTTTTTAAGAAAAAAGTAAGTTTTTTTAAAAAAAATACAATATTTAAAATTATTAGCATATATAGGACGGAAAATATAAAAAAAACAAATATGAAAAAGAAAAGTCAAACAGTTTAAATAATGACAAAATTTATTAATTTTTAAATGCATCACATATTTCCTTGGCCACCCTACGAGTACCTCTTAATACCACACCTCCGGCTATGCGCTTAATACACTTATCTGGAATGAAGAATTATGTTTATGTTTATCTCTTGATGCTGCAGTTATATACATACTTAAAGTAAAATAGTTCTAGTAAATCAATATTTTATTGATATTGAATCTAAGATATGAAATATATCTCGTTATATACGAGTTGGTAGGTGCATATTATTAATCTTTGCAATGGTTATTTTGAACTCATATTTAAAGCCAGGCAGGCGTATTTCTTTTGAGGGCGTCGTGACTGTAAGCGTGCGGGTGCGGGTTTGATACCCGCTCACAGGAATAAATTATTATTATTTTTTTCTTGTAAGAATACAAAGCGCTCGCCACTCATAACACAATGTCTCGAAAATTAACAAATTTGGAAAAATGCGAATCACGTGCAATACAAAAAACATTTGTATATGTTTCATTGCGTCGTACTTAGCTCGTATTTCTAAGCGTAGAGTAGAGCGCCTTTTGCTGTAAATTAAAGAGGAACGCTTTGTCGACTGCTTTTTGTTTTTTTTTTTTCCGAGATTGCGACTAAAAATGTTATAAATACTGTTTTTAACATTTTTAAAGTGTTATTCTACAGTTAAGAAAAAAAATATTTATTTGGAAAACTTATAAAAATTTAAACGTAGCAGGAATTGAACCTTTGCCTCTGGGAAGGCGTCCAAGCGCTCTGATCGCTAAGCCATACGTAGAGAACGTAATAGTAAACATATTTTTAATTGCCTTTTCGTTTTCTAAATAGGCAATGGTATATTTTTATAACTTTTTATAATAATATTCGTATGTACTATTAATATTACAGCGCGAAGCTAAAGAAAATTCTCATATGTTCCTCTCAATTAGCCTTCAGCTAGCCTCGTAGTCACTAACGACGCGCAGTGGGCGGCGGACATCCGAGGGTAATTCATTCAATTCGCATTCCGACGAGTGCGTCTGGTCCCGTCGTCGATCAGACTGAAATAAAGGAAGTATTTAGCGATGTTTACACCTTAAATGTTTTGTAATTGATAGTTTGGTATGTAGTTTACCTCTATGGTAGTAGGCATTATTAGGTGTTTTTGTTAGTTCTTTTTGGTTTTTAATGTTTTACTTCCTTTACGCATTTCAACATAAAACAGGATAGATAAAGGAAACCTTGTGTATAATTTTTTAAGTTTCTCTTCTTTTCATCTTTTTTAGCTTCACGCTGTTTCGCGCACATTGTATAAATGGGCAGGGTAACCTGGAAACTAAGATACTCCGTTCCCGTTAACACACTTCCGTTTTCCACTTTCCGGTGATTTTTTTCTAGTTTTTTTTATTGTTACCATTTTTTATAAGGAAGTAGTCTTCACGAGTATAGTACTGTACCATTATATTACCATGACTCCAATTTTTAAATAAATTACAATAAATCTACTATAGCATTGAATAGAATATGCATTTCCAATTCAATTGAAGCGTGAATTTATTTCTTTGATAGAAAGAGGCGTCGTAATGCCGATAGGCGATACGCGCGACGTGACACACTGACACCACCACTCACCAGGCTCCCGCCTCTCCGCCTCGCACACTGCACCGAACTGGGAATATTATCAAATAAATTGTATTTCAATATTTATGTATGCATTAAATTTAGCTAGTAATACTTGCGTGCGGTTTTGTTAAGGTAATTAATGATGTAGCCGTCTTAGAAAGTGAAGGTAAAGTTATTTCAATATTTCTTAAAACCGACCATGAAGATAGTTATATACGAGTACTCTGCGTCTGTATACAGCTCTTCTGTTACTGAGTGACTGATACTGATAGCGCACAGAGCGGAGTAGAACATTAAGAGAGGATTTCTCGAAATTCCAGAAAATCGGAAAAAAAGGTTTTTTTCTTTGTACGTTTTAAGCTCCACGCAAACAAAGTTATATCGTTAACAATTAATAAAAAACAAAATATCTTAATCCAAAGAAACCTGATAAAATCTTGAATTTCTATTTTCTTCTTTCTTTCTGAGGAAAAGTTCCTCAGAAAAGTTGACATGGCAGAAACTCTTTAGGTCATTTAATGCTCATTTTCTGTGAAGTAAGTAGGTTTAGTAGGCGTTTTCATACTATTTCTTATGTAAATACTTTTGTGCACATACATTATTTCTGTATAGATACGAGTACATTATGCACATTTGTTTAAGCAACGCCACAGTTGCGCGTCCGAGCGTAAACGCGATGGTTATGGGTATTATTATTTTTTTCATTTTAGATCGTATAAGCCACACCACTTTAACTTTGTCTACTCAAAACTCAACATCACTAAAATGTGCTACAAAACAAAAAAAATGCAGTAAATAAACAAAAAAAACTGACCAAATGGAGAGATATTACAAATTATTTTTAGTATTACACTCTTTTGTCTATACATACATATACATAAAAATATAAACAAGGTAAACTTCATTATTATAAAATGAAATAATCGCTTCTCAAAGCGTAGATTAGCAGAGAGCTCTCGGTGTTACGAGGCTATTCCGTCTTAATAAGCTCCCTGAATAGTTCCGGAGGTTCGTTTCGCTCGTTTCGCTCGTGGCGCTCGTGGCGCTCATTGGGCGTCTGCTCACGCGTAAAAGCGCAGTAATTAAGCTGAGCACATAGGAAATGAAGGCGTTGTTCAACTTTACAACTTTATAATTAGGTGCGATGAGTTTTAAACAGAACTAAAATATATAATACGTTTATACGCTTGTGTTTGGTTTTGTTCTCATCATTCTAATTAAACTAAGGTGTTAAGTCTTTGTTCGGTTTTTTTTCTTCACGCTGCATTCAGTACATAACAGAGTAGACTGATGGAAGCTAGTCGTAATCCGTTCCACGAAGTGCGAACGATGCAAGTTTTGAGACATCGTTAAAGAAATTAAAATAATTAATTCCCCGTGTTTTTTTTTTATGGAAAAGACAAGGCAAACCAGCGTGCGGGTCACCTGATGGTAAGTGATCACTGCCGCCCAGGACCCCGTGCAACACCGGAGGAGCGGCAGGTGCATTGCCGGCCTTTAAGATGGGTTGGGCGCCGGAGCCCGGCATTACCTGATGCGAAACGCAGTGGCATAAAGCCACTACTTCACGCCGTTTTAAATGCCGGGGGTGGTAATGATCCGGTCGAGTCTGCCCATGCGTGTTGCCATTGCTGGCAACATGACTCTACCACACGTACTTTAGTTGCCTCTTACGAATCCACCAGTACCAGGATGATCCTATTCTAGACCGGGATCATACGGCACATGTGGGAATCTATTCCGTAACCAGCGCGTTTACTGTCAAAACCGCTTACTTCTGCGCCGCTGCGACACGACAGCGTCTTTTTTAGACAATAATTAATATAAATGTGATTTATCCTACTGAATAAATTAAAAAGGACCTCATCATCACGCCTATTCTTTAATTTAACTTTCATTATATATAGAGCTACTATAACAAAACAGTAAATAAATTGTATATAGGATAACGAAAAATTCGTATTAGAACACTAATTTACGAATTGATTTTTTTTTTGGTTAGAAGCATACAAACGGACAGACAGACGAGAACAAGCACAGACGTCCGTTTGCTTGTCTATTTGAATTGGAACTGCCTCATGAATGTATAGTATAGTACAGTAGCTACATTACGTTAAAGGGTATTGTGTGTCAAACCTTCACAATTGTAACTAACTATGAGTCGCGCCTAACAGTTCTAACAACTAACAATGTTTCACCTACTTTGAACAAACCTCGCGCGCTTCGACTGGTCTGAATACAAAACATGATTTTCTCACTCTACAAAAGATGTGATGTGATTGAGGCGTAGTTGTTTCTTTTTATTATAATCGTGATGGATATGGGTTCGATCCCCAATCAGAGGTATATTTATCGCTGCGTAGCGAGTAGTCAGATAGGACCTACATAGACTCTGTTACCCATGCACCAAGGGAGAAAAGTAATATTGGAACTTATCGTTTCCAATTATTTATATTCCTCTTTGGTATTATGTCTCATGAATGAAATATTTGTAATTTTCCATATATTGCACGACTCAAAATCAAATTTTGTTAATAGTCTTTTCACATTACATTTAAATTATTTTTCAAACTTCTCTGCTTACCTAAATAAAGTTGTGGGAAGATAAATAAAAGATTAACTACACAAAGCCACTTAATGAATTCCCTTCTAGAATAATAATTATTTCAAGCAAGAAAAGCTTCATTTTCATAAATATTAAATCGTGCAATAACTTAGTATCGAAACTGCCGTAACTTTATCACAATGTTACAAAGATACCCATTTACGGTCGACTGGACGTGTCTGTACTAAACTTTACTGTTATTGTTAGCTTGTAATATTATACGTTATAGTAATTGACTGATCAGGGGGGGCAGTTGCTGTGCTTTTGTAGTGCTCTGTGTACTCGTAGGTTCGAATTTAACGTTTTTTTAGAGTTTCGTACTTTTTAAAGCAAAAAGTAACCCTTATAAGATTTGAAACTCGAATGAATTGAAAATAAAATTTAATATAATCTGAAAACTATACATTTTTGATGAAGTCCTAAAAATTAATAGCCTTAAAAGGGGGGTATTAAAGCTCCTAGTTCATGTGAAGTATCAGATGAAAGGGTTCTGGCTAACCTAAGCCTGAATTTCAGAAAAAGCTCGAGACCTCTAATTTTTGCACCTCCCTCAACCCTCGGTGGGCGAGCCTGACTCACGCTTGTCCGGTTTTTTTTGAACTCGAGTCACGTCTGTTTTTTAGCCTTGCGCTAAATTCCGCGTGTGGTAGGGTTGGCAGAGGGAAAGATAAACATTTATAAAAAATAAATTTGGAGTTTTGTATTATAATAACAAAATAGAATAGAATATAAATACAATACATATAAAATAAAAGTATCATAAACCTAAACTCTCCTTTAAAGTGGCTAACAGACAGTACGATAAAGTAACTATATATATAAGTANAAGAGACAGATATATCTCTGCGAATGTACTGCAACAGATGTACTTCGTCAATTAGTTCAATTACACGTGCGGCGCGACACCTCTCTTCACGCTACACGCGTCACGCGTCACGCTTCACGCGCCCCGCGACGTTACGTATACGTTACACGTAGCACGTCGCTCTAAACACGTTAGCCGCAACAGACAATCGTATCAAGGCCTCGCCTCAATAGTACTCGTCTGATCGATACCACTTTAGCTCCCTATCATCTAGGCTTAACTGGCTATTTACGTGACGGCGTGATGGCTCATATACACGAGTACGTACGTTTGTAGGTATGTTGATCTGTGTTTTGTTGTGTTTTCGATTAAACTTTAAGACACACACTACATTCCATATTAAGACACTACTGTTCCGCACTTTCCGCCGAATTGTTGATGTATTGCGTGTTGAGTGACGGAGCCCAACGCCGCGCTTTGCCTACTAACAATTATGATTTTTAAGCTATTCTTTTTTTAAGCTTAACGCTTTATCGCTAGCGAGGTAGCAAGAGAGAACCGGGCCGTGAAGACTACGGCCTCTGCGTATCTGTTCGCCTTCAACTATCTTCATACACGCCCCCGGGGGGTCCTCATGTTTTTCGCCCAACTTTCCTATAGCGTCATAGATACTGTGTGCTCGAAGGTGCAGCGAGGCTATTAAACTATTATTAATACAGTTATTTGATCTTCCTTTCGACCCAATCTAAGCGCAGGTCGCCATGTCGTCTAATAGATATAATAGAGAGGCAAGCAGCAAGTAGTCTGAGATCTAAATTGAGGCAATTACTCGTATTACAGCATCAGACAGTACCGCGGTACCTGTCCCGTCCCATCCCGTCCTGGACGCGCTGAATATGGAGTTATAGAATATACGAGTATGTACAGCCCACGCTGCACATTCTTCTAGTTCATTTTATTTGATAATGTTATTAGATCTCTACTTGTACTGTTGCATTAAATGATCTTATTAGATTATTTTTATAATAATAATTAATTCAAAAATTAAATGGTATTATAATTTGACACAATCCTTGTTAAAAGAAAGAAGAGAAATATTTCGTGTTTTGTTAAATAAGTGGCTTTTTACAATCAAAATTTTCAAGTTTTCGTGTTAGACGACTTCTTTGAAATAGTTCCTTATTTTAGTTTCTAAAGTTATATTTTAAATTATATTTATCACATGACAAGATGTGTATAAGAGA
>JAAIXJ010000144.1:65876-128411 GCA_013403705.1 Heliconius hermathena | reverse complement strand
CGACTGGTTGTGGGTTCGATCCCCACTCGAGGAGATGAAATATTTACTTAAATTTATATTTCCATTTCTTCGCTCTGGTGTCGAGGTTAAGCGCGGCGTTGAGTTCTGCCACTCAACACGCAATGCCTCCAGAATTCAGCAGAAAGTGGAGAACGGAGTGTCTTAACACTAGGTTCCCTCTGCCTACCCTGCTGTGTGCGGGATACAGCAGGGTAGGCAGAGGGAACCTAGTGTTAAGACACTCCGTTCCCCACTTTCTGCCGAATTTTGGAGGTATTGCGTGTTGAGTGCCGGAACTCAATGCCTAGCTTTGCCTGGCCACGAGAGCGAGAGAGAGAGAGCGAGAGAGAAAAAATAGAAATGTAAATTTCCAAACTTTTTTTTAATATTATGCTGCTAAAAATATGATTTTGTTTTTGTTGATGTTTCAAAAGCAATATAATTCATATGAGCTCATGCTTTTACTGCTTATCTTGAGTCTGTATATTTGTTTATATCTTTACCTGTCTCATTCCACTTAATAAATCAAACGAAAACAGCTGTCTTAATCAAATATATACAGAAATCTAAATCAAAAAAATGTTGGTTGACAAATATCATACTGAGAAAGAAAACAAAATTCACATTATTTCAAATATAATGAGATTGCTCGATAGCATCATTAGTATTATAAACGTCAGCCGTCTCGTATTAATAATGTCAACATTAATTGCCGAACATATTTTGATGTAAACTTGTATGAATCAAAGTTGACAAAAGGGCAAAGAGTGGCTCTCTTTAGTCTTGTTAGGCGCGCACGTAAATCAAGGGCGGCGGTTGTAAAGTAGCGTCGCGCTCGGACGGCGGGCGGCGGGCGGCGGGCGGCGGGCGCTCAAACCCTTTGTAGGGCTGCTATCTTATCTGTACGAATATGAATATTTTACTAAATTATGTATAATTGATTATATTTTAATTTAAAAATTAAATAAAATATTAATTAGCTACAATTTTCTTTTATGTTCAAAAAAATCTTGTTTTGGTTTTTATATAATACTAATTATAAAAACGATAAATCCCTCATATCAAATGATATGACATGTATTATGAAAGCATATTGTTTCCTCTTTATTTCAATATAATTTTTTATATAAGTATAAGTCCTCATTATTATAATTTGACAGAAAACACTTGCACGATAAATTAAACATTCTCTCATTTTTATTAAAAGTGAAAAAAGAGAGAGAGGAGACACAAACGTAAACTAGTCGGCAGCCCTGTCCACTTGGACGCACGCCAACGACACGCACGCGCGGCACCACGACCAACATTAGACAAAATCCCGCTATTATTTCCTATAGCATTGTTTTTCTGCCGTTTTTAGACATTTACAGTGCTTGAGTGAGAGCAAAGCAAAAGGAAGTCTTTGAATGTGGGACGGTGAAAAAGGACTAAGATCGTATTGAAATCATGTTTAATCGTGTAGCTTCAGAATATATCATACAAAATACACATGCTTTTCTTCTTCTCATGAACAATTATATTTTTAAGCATTTTCACGCTTTTTCCCATATAGCAAGGCAGATAGAGGAAACCCACTGTTAAGACACTCCGCTCTCTACATTTTGCTCAATTTTAGGGACATTGCGGTGGTCCGGCGGAGCTCAACGCTTCATTGTGTCTAACAGAGCAAGGAAAATCAAAATAATTTAAATATAACCACTCTTGAGTGGGAAACGGACCCACAAACGTTGCGTTTACAGTTTTACATTTTCTTTATCGCCTTAACAAGAAATATATTTAGGCTTTATTTCTCTATGCATAAAAACTATTTTTAGTTAATAAATTACGATTCACGAATTTTTAATCACTTAGTTTTAAGGACCGTCATGACACTAGGGACAACGCCTGACTGAAAAGGCGCTAGTTGTGGGTTCGACAGCCACTCAAGGGGAATGATCATATTGAAATAATTTTCCATTCTCCACTCTGAAAGTCAAAGCGCGGCGTTAATTTGTTCACTCAACACGCAATGTTTCGAAAATATGGTGTGTTGTGGAAAACAGGATATGTTTATGGAAAAAAGAGAATAACTTTTCCACTCAGCGCCTAGTGTTAAGTGTTAAGGTATTTGACAAAAAAACAATATACATTGATTGCTCACAAGATTTTAGTGAGGTAATTCGTTCTTTACTTTTTCTTCATAGTAAAAGTGTGAAACGCAAAATACTCCTGTAATAAACTAAAACTTATTAAAAATATTTGATCTAATCAACCGGAAGAAAATGTAGAATTATTATATTTTAAATGCAATTACATATTGACGTTTGTATAATAAATAACAGTTTTAATGCTCTGACAGATGACGACAATAATCCAGCAAACAGACGCACTGCGACACTGCAATGCATTTTAGGATTTAAAACCAGATTAGAATTTTTCAAAGGATCTGTATATTTTGTATTCTTTATATTTTTAATCAGCTTCACGCTGTATCCCGCACACAGCAGGATAGGCAGAGAGAATGCGAGAGAATGAGAGTGCCTACTATTTTTCGCCGAATAGAGATATTGCGTGTTGAGTAGCGGAATTCATAGCTAGGCTGTGCGTCCACACCGAATTCAAAATTCAAGTGAGGATCGAACCCACAACCAGTCGCGTTCCAGTCACATCCTTGTGCCGCTGCGCCACAATGGCCTCTATTTTTAATTTTATTTATTTTAATGTATATTAATTGAGAAAAATATTTTATCTCAATATAATATTTAAAATTGTTCAATTACCAAATTGAATAGGCAACAATTTTAATCACTGTCAAAGTGACGGACGCAATTGAATATTAATTATATGCAAATAACTGAAATTGGTTAATCAATAATCTTTCCTGCCTTCGCTGTGGTCTTATATCGATGGCTCCTAAGTATGTATACCGAGTCAACTAACAAATTTCGTCAATTTCATTTTTTTTGTTCATTTACACTAATAATTAAATTAAGTCCTATTCACTTGTGTGAAAAACACTATACTTATCTTTAATAATACTTAGTTACAATGACGTATATGGATTAACTACACCATTTCTTTTTTTCGCACAAAGTGCACTGAGTCAAATGTACCTATACAATACGTGGGACGAGAACATGATTATAGTGTACGTTGAAATAGCGCAGGTGCAATATTATCAGCTTCATATTTATTATTTAGATGTTAAAAACGATGTAACTGGCTATTTGAATTATATTTTTTGACTCATGAATATCTTTGCGTGGACGACATTAAATAGAAAAACTGAGCGGGGAATTTACTATTTGTTTAGTAACCTTGTAAGTCTTTATGTTGACCTTAAAACGGGCATAAATATGTGAATCATTTATGAGAGGTATTCATTATTAAAGGATGTTCGATTTAATTGGTGGTATTTACGCCCGTACTCGATGGAGTCGAACGTAAAATGAAATCGTACTTGAGCAACATTGTACTGCTACGAGTACATAAGTAGTAGCGATGCGATTAATTATTTTCACATTGTTGAGACATCTCACTAACTTTCTTCTGAAGAATATTTTTCTATTTGTGGAATTATTTAGTTCAATTATTTTGATTTAATTATACATTATAAACGTCAATATATTTATAGCTATATACTAATTTACCAAACGTATAAAAATTTGAATGTAGCGGGACTCGAACTCAAGCTTCCTGGTAACTGACCAGGTGTGGAATAACATTTTAAAAATGTTAAAAATATTTATAGTTGTAAACTATTGAAAAATGGCAACGTCTCTTCTTTGGTAAGGCATAAAAGCATGCTTGATTTTAGATGCAACTAAACTAAAATCTGGCAACCTTAATAACTACTGAAACAATACATTCTACAGCGTATTAATTATTCGTATAATATACAAATATCTAAAATTAGTTTTCTTAACTTAATAAAAATAAGCTGCCGCCGCTAATAAAAAATAATAAGACAATACAATACTATTATGATTTTCTTTATATTACTAAATTACTAGTGTCTCTCGTCTATCATAATTTGCCTATATAGATCCGGCTCCCAGTAGAGATTTAATGCATTCTCTCTTATTACATCTTTGTAGAAGAAAGCTGACTGACGTGGTATTCGCGTCTTGAACGGAGACTCGAAGTCCACTTCATAAAGACCAAATTCCATTCTGTAAACAACGTAATACATTTAATATGTAACATTTAAAAGTTTTGCATTATTGATTAATTTATGGCCAGTCACAGGCACAAGCGTGTGACTTTAAAGGCGATATATTATGGGTTCCATTCCTACTTGAGAAAATGAAATATTAATATTTCTATTTTTTCGCTCTGGCGTCAAGTCAAAGCGTGGCCTTAGGTTCCGCTACTTAAGACTATGTACGCAAAAATTATGTACGCAAAATTTTACAAACAGTTTAGGAATATCAATAAATATTCAATGTTTTTACTTGACTTACTCAAAACCGAAAGTCCATTCAAAGTTGTCCATAAGGCTCCAAACAGTATAACCTCTTACGTCACTCCCACTGTCAACAGCGTCTAACAGAGCTGACATGTAACCTTTAAGTTTATTGATTCGATCAACGTCCAATAAAGTAGCAGGACTCGTAAAACCATTCTCAGTGACAAACACAGGAGGATTGTCAAATTCTTCACGCAACATCACCAATACATTGTAGAAACCTTCCGGCCAATACTGAAATCATAAATACTGTCAGAGTTAAATTTTAGGATCAGTAACTGCAAGGAGTGACTGAATGTGGTTTTATCCCAAATATTTATTTAATTTTATATTTTCATTTATTCGCCCTGTTGCCGAGGCAAAGCGCGGCGTTGAGTTCCGCCACTCAACACCCAATGCCTCCATATTCCAGCGGAAAATGGGAAACGGAATGTTTTAACACTAGGTTCCCTTTACCTACCTCGCCTTGTGCGGATTCTGAAGAAGGTGTTTTTATATGTCAATATAGTTTTATTCATGTCAACACATAAGTTTAAAATTACTTACATAGAGCTAAAAAAAATACAATTATGTTTTAAATAAAATATGAAACATTGATGGAACATCCGATATGCTTTTGTACCAATTTTAACTGTGCACAGATTAAATTTTAAGTATATTATTTAAACGTTCTCTTTGTTAACATCGGTGAAAATATAAAATATTGTTTTTAATTAAGATTGTTTCATAGTTACCATAGTAGCATTGACGATTTCTGATCCCATTAAATTAAATACTCGAATGCCTAGATCATTTAAAGTTGAAGGCGATGGATAGTAATTTTCACTTGACTGATCTCTGTATACCAACATAGTGGAATAAAAATTTAAACCAAAGTAATCTGACGTTCCACGTATAAATTTGATTTCTTGTGACGATAGTGAAGGAAGCCTTGATCTGTAAAATCCTTGAGCAATGCTCTTCGCTGCGACTCTGCTCTTCACCACAGGTGGAAAATCCCCATTTTTTGAAAAAATTGGATAGGCGTAGATGCCATACTAAAAAGTTAATTCACATTAGTTATGTAAGTAACAAGTCATACTAAATGTCAAATTAAGGTTAAATTCTCACATCAAATTGATAGGCGTCCGTTACAGCTTCACTCTGGTCGTCATATAGGGGTGCGAATCCTTGAATATTAATAGTAATAAAGATGACGCCATTTTGATGATGTCGAAATTCTTCATCATAAATATGGTAAGCCGTAGCGTGAGCCAAAAGAAGGTTTTTAACACACAGATAATTGGATATACCGGGACTACTATTGATACCAGGAGCTAGCACACCTATTTCGTAACTAAATAAACAAATTTGACTTGGTTCATTTATTGTTATCCAATATTTTACTCTATCTCCAAATAATTCAAACACAGTGCGAGCAAAATCTCCATACCATTGTAAGATATTGGGATTTTCCCACCCACCCATATCTTGCAAGTTCTGTGGCAAGTCCCAATGATAAATAGTTACCACTGGTTCTATATTATACATTAACAGTTCATTAATAAGGTTGTTGTAGTATTCAACTCCTGCAAGGTTAATTTTATCAGGAAATCCTGTTGGTAAAATTCTCGTCCAGGATAGAGAAAAACGATAAAAGTCAACACCAAGCTCTCTTAACATTTCTACATCTCTCTTATATAAATAATAAGAGTTTGTAGCAACATCTCCGTTTGAACCGTCTCTAATTCTCTTAGGATTCGTATGTGTGAAGTTATCCCAAATGCTTATTGATTTGCCTGAAAAAGTACGTGATAACTATATAAATTACTTATTTGTACAGTTATTTGAAAAGGTAAAGGTATTTAGTTACCATCAACATTCCAAGCACCTTCTACTTGGTACGCAGCAGTGGATACTCCGAATTTGAATCCATCAGGAAATTGTCTCAGAGCGGCTGCGATGCATGATATCTGAACAGCACATATTCTACAACAATGAATCACGTACTCTAGTCTAATGTGGTTAAACTTAACCAATCTTTTAATTCTTCTTTTGTTTTGTATAATTCTTTTAATTTTAAAAGCATCGTTCTTTTATAGAAAAATCCAAATTGATGTTGTATAATTGAAAAGACTAAAAAAAGTATATGTACTTACAATAAAACTATCTGCATAATTAGTTATGTAACTGTCTGTGTGGATTGTTTTATTTAACTCATGAATTTTTTAGCGTTAGTGGCGTTAAATAGGGAAACGGAGGATATTTAGTCATAACTCATGCATGAGCTCATGCAGGCCTTCAAATGTTAATATGTATTACACAATATGTCGAATATCGTGTATGACAGGTAATTATTATTAAAGGATATATGGTCCATTTGGCGCTACTTACGACCATATTCGATGAAGTCGAACGTAAAAGTGAAATCGCTCTTGTTGTACATTGCACTCGTGTTAGCGAGTAACAGTAAACAATAGTGATGCATCTACTGTATCAGTTCTCATATTGTTAACTCGTTCACCGCTTTGTTCATTGCTTTTGAGGTTTTTATATATTTGCATTAGTGTAAATATTTATTATGGATAATTTTTATACGCAGTAAACATATAAAAAACCCCAGTTTGAAATTTGTATCACATATAAAAAAATATTTAATATAAAAAAAATATTCTTTTTTAACAGTTTTTAAAGTGTTATTCCACACTTAGGAAGGAAACATACTTATTTAGAAAACGTATAAAAATTTGAACGTACTCGGAATTCGAACGGGACTCGAACCTGCGTCTCCTGGAAACTGGTCGGTTAGCATTCTCTCTTGCCAGACGATAATTCTTAGTAATAATCTTTGAGTAGCGGAAATTTGTAAAAATCTCCCTACAGAGATGCTAACAACATAAATAAGTTGTAACAAGCGTATAAAAAATTCGTCTTGGCTTGATGAGAACATACGGCTTAGTGGTCAGAGCGCCTGGTCGGTTTCCAGGAGGCGCGGCTACGTTCAAATTTTTATACGTTTTCTAAATAAGTATGTTTTATTCTATTGAAAATATTTTTTAAAGAAATATTTATCGACAGTCATAAATGAAAGTTAAAATGAATTATGTTATTATATAATAACAAATAAATAAATAATAGCTGCCAAAGGAACAAGAAGTCAATAAGGAGTTGAAAGCGATAATACACTTAGTAGTTGTAAACTAGCCGTGCGCTGTAACTCACCGCGGGCGCGTGGGCGCTCGATGCGAACGTTACTGTCAAGTGCTATGCGATATGATAATTGAAACTTTCGGTTTTGTGGCAGACTTGATGTGCATGTTGTCTTGGAATTTCAATTTCACAATTTATCAAATAGAAAATACAAGGATTTGTTAGCTTAAGCTTAAGTTAGCTTAAAGCAAAATTAGTTTTAAATTTATTATTTCAATCTTAAATCATAGAGCTGTGAATTTTGGTAAGAAATTCATTAATTTAAGTAATTTTGTAAGCAAAACCAACCTTATTTTGTTTATCTGTCTATCAAAACCAAGATAAGTATATCGACATCGTGGGGTGGCATTAAATTCAAATTAATATCAAATTTTCAAATCTATGGTTCATTAGAGCACAGATAAGAATCAAGCTTCTATTATAAGTCAACGCAATCAAAAGTTATGAGCAATTTATGCATCTTTTGCAGCGTTCTGTATGAAAGTCACCGCGTGAATTACAATCCTGAAATTGATACGGATGCGTCGGTGTGCGAGTCCGACTCGCACTTAACCGGTTTTTTTTGTTATAGTCGTATGATTCGTAAGTAACGTAAAACTTTCATTGTTGTTTAATATTTTTTCGCTTTCGTTTCAGGTAAGCTACTGTTTCGGTACTTTGTCTGATTGTTCTCCGCAGCCGCGCTCAGGTCAGTGCCTTCTACATGACAATAACTCTACAGTAACGCGGACGAGCATATTTACGAGCTTATTTATAATATATATTTGTGTTCAAATTTTTTTACCATGATTGCAAGTATGATCTCACTAAAACGTTAATAATTTCGTGACCGCTGTGAGCATATAGATATTTTTTTTAGTTCTAGCTTTACTTGTGCCCCACATATAGGAGGATAGGCAGGAGAAACTTAGTATTAAGACCTTCGCCAGTTTCCACTTTCGGGGCATTGCGTGATTAGTGGAACTTAACGCCGCGTTTTGTATTTTTTACTAAAACAATTAAATGAAGATTAGTCAAACTCTCGAGTGAAAATGGAACCTATAGCTATCACTCTTACTGTCAGACGGCCAGTCATTGCGCCATGAGGACAAACATACTCGTATCTTGTTTAATTTTTTGATAAAACAATCTTGTAATAAAAAAGATTATTACATATACACACTATATAAGTATGTTTGGTGTGAAAGAAATGAACCTTCTAAAGTAGATTTACTTATTATACTATAGCATATATATATTATAAAGAAGGGTTAAAGAAAGTAAACAAAGCGTTCCAGAAGGAAGAGCTATTACAGAAACAAAACATTAGTGGATTCTAACGATGAAGTACATTCCCGTCCGGCAGTGGGCGGAGACGCCGGCGCGGTCACCGTGTGTAACTTGCGATACTATTCAATTTGGAATTTCATTTTAACTTTTCATATTTTGAAATTGATAGGAAATTATGAATACGGTCTTGATACATTTTATATGAGAATTTTAACAGAGATCAGTCGTAGCACAGTACAAGCATGCGACTGTAAACGCAAACGGCTGTGGGTTCGATTCCCACTCGAGGAAATGAAATATTTAATATTTTCTCTGGTAACGAGGTAAAACGCTGCATTGAGTTTCGCCACTCAACAATGGCTCAAGAATCGCGGAATGTGAAGAACGGAGTGCGTGTGTGTGCCTGTGCGTGAAACACTGCGTGTTAAAACTATTTCATTCCTAAGTGACGGACAGACAACGCACAGCCGTATCGGTTGTGCGTTGTCTGTCCGTCACTTTACTTAGAAAATTACATTTTAGCATGTAGGTAGTTAGGTTTTGTGGCGTGTGAACCCAGCCTAGAATAGGATCATCCTGGTACTGGTGGTGTCGTAAGAGGCGACTAAAGTACGTGTGATAGAGTCACGTCGCCAGCAATGGCAACACTCATGGGTAGACTCGACCGGATCATTACCACCCCCGGCATTTAAACCCGGCGTGAAGTAGTGGATTTATGCCACTGCGTTTCGCATCAGGTAATGCCGGGCTCCGGCTCCCAACCCACCTTAAAGGCCGGCAACGCACCCGTAGCTCCTCTGGTGTTGCACGGGGTCGTGGGCGGCGGTAATCACTTACCATCAGGTGACTCGAACACTCGTTTGCCTTGTCTTTTCCATAAAAAAAACGTAGGTTAGGAAGTGTAGGCAGTAGGGGAGCACTATAAGAGGATTTCTTAGAACATAATATTTTTCATCTTATACCTTAAATTTCACAAATAGAGAATAATTCTTACAGAAGAAAAATACATGGCATAGCGCTTATTTCGTGAAATTATTGGTTAATATATGCTATATAAAGGATGCAATGATGAAGTACATCATTATAAATATGTATAGAGGTACTAATTTATTACTAATTAAACCTATTAGTGAAACAATTCTGAAATGCAAAGGATTTTTTATATTAATTAAATTATTACGGTTAGTTGTTTTAGTTTAGTAATTCACGTTTCGTTGCTTAATGTCTTGAAAAATATTATATTATATTTTGAAAAGAAAGGAAGTGAGGACGTCTTAGTCTAGCGCAATAAACGCGTGACTGCCAACGCAATGGTTGTTGGTTCCCCGAATGGGAATCGAACCCCGAATAAAATATTTGTCTAATCGAATGAAATATTTATTATTTTAATTTTAAGTTACAAAATAATGCTTCAAGATATCAGCGGAAAATGGGGAACAGACGTGTCCTAGTAGGAACTGAGTGTCTTAATACTATGTTCTTAGGTTCCTTCTGCCTGTCCTGCTATGTGTGAGATATAGTGTGAAGCTGAAAAAAGGAAGGAAGATGGCTCTCTCTCCCGCAAAGCAGGGTAGTCAGGGACAAATAACGTTAAGATACTCTGTTCCAAATTTTTCAATTAATTTCGGTACATTACCAGAGTCTAACGTTTAATATAAATAATTCCCCCGAGTGGCGCTTACAGTGACACGCTGCCACACTGCGCCGCAGCGGCCGTACCTAAATTGTAAAACTTATATGATTTATTTAATCACTACCCAAGCTACGAGTACATCTACAAACACACACATATATATATAATTATTTGATCTGGATTAGACCCGGCGACCAGTTAGACACATCACAACAGCTATCTACTACAATATTTATCACTGTAGGCAGTAAATACAGATTAGCATTGCGTGTGCGCCGTGTGAGGCCGCGCTGACTACCGGCTAGCGGCGGATAGCGGAGCGGCTAGCGGGACGGGTAGTGGGTACCGGTTACGTTACGGGTGTGCGTCTAATTATAATACATTAGTATATTAACTTAGTGTTTACTTAAATAACGAGTTTAGTTATTTATTAATAATGTAAAAAATAATTTAATTTAGATTTACGAACTTGAGAAAACAGAGAAAATAGCGTCTGTGGACGCGACGGTTGGGGTTGGGCTCGATTTCTATTTGAAGGAATGAATTATATTCATTTCTTCGCTCTGATAACAAGACAAAATGTAATTTAATTAATATTGCATTAATGTATTGTTCTTATCATAGCGAAGTTGAAACGTGTCTAATTGTGCGTGATGGGTCGGTGGTTCAATCTCAGTTGGGAAAATGTTTCATTTCAAACAATATCCAATATTTTCAGTTTTCAGCTACTCTTTGCCTACCCCGTTTTACGGCAAACACTACGTTTTTACTGTTAAGATTGTATAAATATCTAGATTGTGGCTAAAGAGGAATAATTCTCTGTTCATCCGAGAAACCCTGTACAACGTAATGTTACATCGGCAACGGAGAACTTCAATTCTTTCATCGGTAATGATCAAGATAGAACAATATCCATTTCGTGTTTTATTACAAATACTTATTATTACCCACGCTCCACTGGCGAGGGCGCTGTAACTCTGTTATGAGATATAAAATATAGATAAGCTTCACGTCAGCTCTCACCGTTTGTTGGAATACTACTTCCAGAGGTCTACTCGTATAACGAGCTCACAACAGCGCGCGCACAATGCCTCGTGATATGATCTTAATTCGTTTTGCCAAACCACTTTCGTAATCCGTCTATTCCGGCAGCTTTACGGATATTTGTAATTACTGTCACTAATAAACTAATGTTGTATATTTTTTTTCATTGATTGATGTTATTGAAGCTCTTGTTTATTTGATATCTATAAAAATACGTCACCGTCAACTTTAATGTTTTTTTTGTTTTGTTTAATTTCGACATCTTATTGGTTTCCAGTGGTTCAAAGTGGAAAGGTAGGAAATTCCGTACAAATGAGGACACGTAAGAAAAAAAATTAAGTAAAAGTATCTCTCGAAACTTTTTATTAATTAAAAATGTATTGTGACGTTTGAAATATAAAAAATAATAATACACTAAAACATAAAAGGGATTTCAAATGATTAAATCTGTGCGTTCATCAATTAAGCGTAGTAAGTAAGCCGCGAGGAACGAATCATCCCTAAACAATATATAAAGCAGTGAGGTAGCTCGTCGCGGCGCGGCGCGGCGGAGGACAACACTAGCGACACCCCACGGATGTGTGTAATGAGTTAAGTGGATGTGGTATTTAATTCGATTTAATTTTTAATTTTAACTTGCATATATTATGATAAATTGTACATATATTATAATTGTTGTTGAGGCCAACGTGGCGCAGCGGCACCACATGTTATTGCAAACGTGACGTTTGTGGGTTCAGATCTAATTTCCAGGCGAACGATTTACATTTCTTCATTTAAGTAACGAGGCAAAATGCGGCGGTGATACCCGCTATTCAATACACAATATCTCGAAAATTGAGCGGTTATTGAAGAACGGAATGCTTGAGCACTAGGTGCCTTCAGCTTACATACTTGAATCTAAAAACATATACTACATGACTAACTAGATGGCGTAAGTTAAAACTTAAAACCAAAATGGCCTAGATAGTTAAATAAACAAAAGCTAACGTATGAAAAGCGAACGCTGCCGACGCATTAACATTTTTATTATTCGCATCGTTCGCGGAGCTCATCATAAAGAGCGTTTGACTCCCGAGCGGGAGTCACACTCGACGGCCGCTCGGGAGTATATCCAAGAAACAAGTCATGTTCCCACAATTTAGCATAAAGCCTCACGTTCCCGCGACGTAAGCTGTCGTTATCTGTCCAATGCGAGCATTTTTCTGGCTCAGCGTGCGTTTTAGTGACCAGACGTTGAGTTTTAAAAAAGAACATTATTTTTTTTCACGCTTCACGCCGTATCCCGCCCGCCTATAGCAGGCTAGACAGAAGGAGCGTATAGACATCGCCCAATAAATATGAATATTATTTTTTTTATTCCAATGTTAAAAAAAACATACTTTTAATTAATACAAGTCATTTTGCGTTAATTTTAAGTTTAAGTACTTAATACAGTCTACTTGAGTAGTATGTAGAAAAAGGAGTAATCTTTTATTATATTCTCTAGGTAGGTATTATAATTGCCATTATAAACATAACCTGAATATTTTATTAAAAAAATATGCTATAATAAAACGTAAATATACAATACTCACATAAATTACAACAAACAGTAATATATTTGTATACTCGTACATATATAAGAGCAAATATAAACCCAAATCCATTCTTCACACTAAGTCTCTAGCCGCACTGCTAGTACAGCACACGCACACTGCTCAGTGTCGTCGTCGGGCACTGGGACCCGCTACCCGCTACCCGGTAGTAGGCACCCTCGCCTCTCGTATTTGCATATATTTACATTATAATCCCTCTTGTTTCATCGGGATATTATAGAGATCAAGTTAATGCACTGCGGCTGCCTGTACCTATCGTATACCCTCGTACAGCTACAGTACTAGGATCTGAAGCGAGGCAAAGCTTCGACTTGATTTATGTATTTGCTTGTTGTTTCTGTTTTCTATTTCATTAAATGGAATGTTAAAAAGTTATGGATGAGAAACACTCTACTTTGTTTTTATTTTGATAATGAATAATGGATATTCTTATGTCTTAAACTAGTGATTTACGTTAGCTTTATTCCAGAGCATATAGGAGTAAAATGTCTTAGAACGTGTTACTTAATTCAAAATATCTTAGCATGTTTTCGTACTAAAAGCACTTAGTGTAATCGTATATACCTATATGTTATTCTGATGTATAAGCTACTGTTAAGTTGCATCTAAATCCGTTCAGCAGTTTTACGTGAAAGTGACACAGACATCATCCTCACAAATTTTCACATTTATAATATTAGCAGGATAGCAGTATCAGTTGTAGTAGTACCTCGATACAAATAATGAGATCAAAATACATTACAGTTTTTCTATTATTTATTATATAATAAACTTCAGCATATACATAAAAGAGCTTTGCAAGTAATATAATTAATTAAAACTCTAAATTAATAAATAATATATCCATTTATACCAGTGGAGTTAAATTAACAATCTCATTCCATAACTTCCTTGTATTATTTTAAGTTGCTAGCTGTAACTACAGCTTCGCTCCCGTGGACAAGTTCGAAGACAAGATTTCTTGAAGTTACTCTGCTGGCAGGTACAATGCGTCACATCAAAACGATTTCAAGTGAACAATTAGAACCTAGTAGTTCTAATATAAGCGCGTTAAAATTAAACAGAATCCGCAATCTTTTAATATTAGATTAGAAACGCAAAACTTAACAAAGATTTCCAATACAATTTCACCACAATGGAACAAATTCGTTAGCAACACGCCACGAGTAGAGCACAGCTCGGACCAATCAAATGCTGTCACAGTCTGATCTGTCTGTTCGCGAAAATGCGAGGCGAGATTAGGAACGTTCCAATTTGCCGATCTGTCTCTCGTGACATGTGCCCCGGTACCCGGGCCTCGTCTACTTCGTGCCCCCTCGTGCCCCCTCAAGCCCCTGACTGTGATATCTACTTTTGTATAAAGTAAGGATTGGATTTTGATAAGTAAGTGAAATTTTGGAATTAACATGAAAATGATTTTTAAAATATTTATGGTAATTTTACATATTTAAAAAAAAAAATTTTTACATATTTAAATAAATTTATTTTAAATTTATTTATTTAAAAAGCTATAAATTCAAAATATTTTAATATTACAATTATCTTACAAGATAGTGAAAAATAATTAAAAGTAAATTAGTGAAAAATAATCACCCAACGTTGGTGTTAATGTTGTTCGTGTCTTCGTGTCTTCTAGTGGTCTTCGTGCTGAGAGTGATGATTTATATATGCATGGTCAATAAGGTATTTTGAATGTAGTAGAATGCAGTGCTCACTGCAGCTTCAGAATGCAAGTTTCAGGTGTTAGTCACCACTCTGAAAGAAGAGTGTGAAAATAATGATTTAAGTCAGAATACCAATAAGACAAAGGTTCTGGTTTTTGAAAGAGATGAAGTAAGGACGGAATGCAATATCAGTGTAAATGGTAAGATATTAGAACAAGTGAATGAAGTGGTATATTTTGGAAGTATGCTCAGTACAGATGAAAGATACGATATGAATGTGGAAAGGGGTATTGCTCCTGGTAACAGAGTTTACGGAGCCTTAGCTGCATTGATGAGACGAAATGTCAGTACAGCTGCACGTTTGACCGTACACAATGCATTAAAGAAAGATGAATGCTGTGGAGATGCGATCTCATCGTAGGATATGCCGAGTCAGTTTAGCTGATCGAATCTGCATTGAAGAGATATACAAAATGGCAGGTACGTTACGGTGAGAATTAAAAAAGACGTGCTCAGCCGGTTTGGGCACGTTGAACGAATGAGTGATGAAAAAATGGCAAAAATTATTTATGACGGAAAGTGAGCGGTAAGAGATAGGTAGAGATCAGTTGACCTTCGAAAACACAGTATCAAAGATACTGGAGGAAGATCACGTAAAAAGCATGAGGACCCTTCGGACGGCATGTATGATGAGATTGAAGACAGTGGATGAGGCGAAAGAGATATGGGACCGTAGTGTTTGGCGCTCCGTTCTGACTACCCAGATAGGGATAGGGATACAGCGTGAAACTAGATTAGATAAGATATCTAGATGTTACTCATCTAGATGTTCCTTTAAAAATATATTTAAATCATTTCTGGTTTTTTATCAGTACGAATATGTAAACAAGGAGTCTGTATACATATCTGTCAAGTCCACAACTATATAAGTTCATACCAGTACATACATTACGAACATACACAGAGATATATAGATGAGTAAGATACTGGTAGTATATTATTATTTACTTAACTCATTAATGCTCATCGTAATTCAAGCAATTTGTCTAATAGTTATGCCTCAATTGTAATATTATTTTTAAGGAAATCAATCTACAGACCGGTAGCTGTAAATCTTAAAACATTAATATACCGAAAATATATGTCAATAATAGCTTTCTGACAGTGGACGCGGTGGTTGTTTGCTCGATTCTCACTTGGAGTAATAAAAAAATTTCGGATCCTCGCTCTGATCGCGAAACATACCGCGGCGTTGAGTTACGTACCACTGAGGATATCGAAATTTGAGAGGAAATTGAAGAACGGAGACGCTGCAAATAGTAATATTTTTGTCCATGGTACATTTTAGAACGAATCACGTATACGTTCAGCGTTAAATGAGCAAAACCCTGCGGTCCTGTAATCACGGCGCGGCGTGACCGCGCGGTGCGCACGTCACGTCAGCACGTCACGTCAGCGAGCGCCGCCGACCGACTGCGGATTACAGCGACATCCAATTTGTCAAGATCTCATCTTCTGTTCTGTTGAACCTTGCATACTTTATGTACTTGATTACTGGCTTTTTTTGTTTATTTGTTTGCTTGTCAGTTTCCGGACGGCAATTTTACGTGATAATATTATAAGAAAATACAAAAGAGTTAATTAATAAAAAAAAAATTTTCCTCTCGATCGCGCCTCTCTATCGCTTCTTCCGCGCTCTCGCTTGCACGCTCTTGAGAGGTGGAACGTGACAACGAGCCATATTTTTCGTGCGTGCAGCCGGCGTTGACGTAAGTTTGTAAGACGTCATCATCTCAACCCTTACTAGCGGCCCGCCCGCAGCTTCGTCCACTTGAACTGAACTACATGATTATTGATTTAATAAACAAAATTGATTGACAACTATAATAACTTCTAATATGAGTTTTTTACTACATTATCGTAATTTCTACGAGAATTTTTTGGATTTTTTTATGATTTATGAAGGTACCTTCACCGTCAATTCAATTTTGTTTACTTTATAGTTTGTAAGTTTGTACTATGAACAATAATGTTTTAAAAACATGTAATTTATCAACAGTCATATAACGAAAACGTTTCGAATGTCGAAGTTTTAAGTAAATCGGTTCAGTAATTTCGGAGGTAAGCGTGATCATACTTAGATAATTATCATGAATAAGTAAAAGTATAAACGTATATATATAGGTACCTAACTAAAATTAGCAATTGATGTTGTGTAGAGTACGCACGAGTATAGGTATTAGTGGGACAGGCGCAGTTAATCAGGGGTTGGCCTCAGTCATGTCGATCTCTGCTGCGGGATTAGGATCTACTTAATGTATCATAGTGATGGCCGTCGCCTGACGGTGATGGAAAATGAAGAATATCACCTATCAATTATGTTTAATTTACTTTGTTTAATTTTATTGAAAGCCTTTATTTATAACTTTATTTTTCAATTCATGATGTTATATACTTTTAGGATTAATTTAATTTTGAAAATGGTTTCGGTTTAATAAATTATAAAGCATAATAAATAATCAGTTCTACTCTTTATCCCGGACAGCGACGTAGACTGAAGTAACCTAAGGTTAAAACACTACCTAGTCTATAGCCTCCCTTGATGTATGAACTATTTATAAGATTTTTTTTTAATTCGAGCAATATTTTCGGAGATTAGCGCGTTCCTCCAAACAAGTCTTCTCTTCAGTTAGTCATTATCAGTCAGTCTTCAGTTTTATAATATTAGTAGGTTACTATGATTAGCTCACATTGTTTACAAGTACTATACACTCAGTATAGTGTATGGGAGGCGAGGGGGAGTGGGGGCGCGGGGGGCAGTGAACGTCATGTCAAATATGTTAGGCACGAGAGACGCGTAATCAGGCGTTGTGGTTTCTATATATGTGCAATATGTTGCTATTGGCTATAGGTTAATGAGCTTCACGCTGTATCTCACACATAGCAGGGTAGGCAGAAGGAACCTGGGAACCTAGTATCAAGACACTCCGTTGGCATTAAGACACTTCCGTTCCTTACTTACCGCCGAATTCTTGAGGTGCTGCGTGTTAAGAGGCGATTTTAAATATTTCATTCACCTGAATGGTAATCCACAACCGACGTTGACAGTAGCGCTCTTATGACTCTGCGCCACGACTGAAGCTTAAACCATACGCATTTCGCATCGCATACCGGTACAGTGATGTGTCTCTCTAAAGACGGTAGTTGCCTATATTAATGCTACGAGGCAAGGAATGTTTTGAATAAATACTTTCTTGGTTTAAATTAATGCCCAATCTCATACACACATATACGTGTCAAATTGATAATTTCTGCCTCCCTATCCACTCTACGCGGCGTTGAGTTCCACCACTCAACACGCAATGTCTACAGAATTCGGCGGACAGTGGTGAACGAAAGTGTCCTAATGGAACGGAGTGGGGAGAGTCTTAACACTATGTTCCTTCTGCCTACCCTGCTATTTCCGAGATAAAGATTGAAATTTGAAGCTAAAAAAATTGATAACCTTTTTTTTAAGTTGCAAAAATAAATAAGTATAAGTATAATAAGCACACACATAAAAGTAATAAGCATACATTATAAATGAAAATTAGTAGCTTCTTTCTATCCCCCTTTCAGTCCTATAATAATAAAAACGTGTTTAATCCTATTATAATGGCGAATACAACGGCTAGTACCTACAGTACAGCGCAGTACGGCGCGGTACAGGCGCGGCGCGGCGCGTCGCAGAGATAGAAGGATTATGTCGCAAACAGTTATCAAACCCCACACAACCTTCATGAGATTTCATTACCGAATAAGCTAAGCTGTATATTGAGGCCGTCGTGACGCAGTGGGTCTGACTGTTGTGGATTCAATTTCAAAGGAGTGTCTTAACACTAATTTTGTTCTGGTTACTATTCGAGGAAAAGCGTGAAGCTTTGATTAAACTTGATATGTTTTTACATAGTCCTATAATAATTAATAATATTATTAAACCTTGTAATACGTGGACAATATAAATTCTTCTTATATTAACATTTTTAATGTAAATAGAGTTAAAAGTGTTAAATAAGTCGTTACAACTATGCATTTTTATGTTTAATGTGAAATAATAATTGAAGAAGCTTCTTCACCGTCCCTGTGGCGCAGAGGATAGCGCGTTGGACTTCTAATCCAAAGGTCGTGGGTTCGATCCCCACCAGGGATGGAAAAATAATAATTTTGCTACAATTATAATAAAAAAGGGATTTATGAAATAACTATAAAAATAATCTTTTTAACCTATTAAAAATATATTCCATTTAGGATTTTTTTTTCAAACCGTAGCTTGATGAGAACCTATGGCATAGTGGTCAAAGCGCTTGGACATGCTACGTTCAATTTTATATACGATTTCTAAAAAAATACTTCTTTTTCATTATTTTTTTAATCAAAACAATGTAAACACATTGTAAATAGACTAAGAAATCCAATGAAATATTTCGATATTTATATTTACATTTTATAGAGCTATTTTATACAAATATGGCCGAAACATTTTATTTTTACACAACAAGTAGTATTGAAACAATGTAGTATTATATTGTTTATCTTAGCAGCTGTAAGGTTAGTCGTGCCGGAGACAAGCCTCGACGTTAGAAATCACGACTGTGAGGCAGTTCTATGAGAATGAAGGAAATATATCGCAATAATTCATTTGTATGGAAACAAAGCCTCCAAAGTTGTTTTAACGTCGATTTAATCAAACCTGTTGTTGGGCTAAAGTTTATTGTTAGCTTAAATCTACTGTATTTTAGTATGTCAGTATTGACGCTATATCGTATGTAGGTGCGTTCAATTCATTCTGATTGTGTTGTTTATTATATGTATATGTTTATTTTTTTCTTTTCAAACAAGTATATTATTAAATTATAAATCATAAGAAAAACGAATCCAGACTCTACAGATTAAATTACCTGTCTACTTTTAATATTTTTATACAGGAGTTATATATAAATAAGTCTTTCCTATTTCATTTTGTTATCTGTTGCTCGTCGCCCGCTCCGCTATCCGCTCTATCCTATCCTATCACGAGGCATCAGGCATAGTTGGTTATGTTATATGAATGCGTTTCAACACTCTTAGCCTGCATTGGTAGCGCGCTAGCTCACTGATATCAGATGCAGGAATTATAAGTTTTAAGGCGGTATTTATCTATCAGTTATATCAACGTTGATTCAGTACTTTATTGTTTTATATCCTCATAATTGCTGAACCTGTCAAAGGATCCTGAATTATTCCTGTTAATTATTAAATACTTTAGGTTGTATGTGTATATGTATGTGGGTGTGTGTCTACGTTATTGAATTCTTCTTGCTCAACATAATTTTTTAATATAGATATTATTAGAAGCTACATTCTTTGGGTAGGACCGCCATGTACTTGCGGTGGCACTACTGACGCAACATAGTGAGTAGCGTGCGCTTCGCATTGTCCCCACACTGCTGCTTGTGTCGAGCAGTCCGCACTCCGCAGTCGTCGCGGAGTCCCGCTACCGGACGGTTGTGTGTACATATACATAAATAAACAACGAATATTTTAAAATATATAACATTTCTATCTCTCCTACACCATCACCCCAGACACAATATATAATAGTTGTAAGCGCAAAATCTCGTTCATATATACATATTATGTAGATGTGGTTTTAGTAAATAGTCATACATATATAGCAAACAATAAAATATAGTTAAATTACATAAAGTTACTTATGTTATCGAAAGTTCCAATTAAATAAACTCTAAAACATGTAAAAAGACAGATATAGCATTTCCAAGCTTTTCTGAAGATTTAGCTAATAGACGTCTTATTGGCTTATCTATTTGAAAACGTTAATAATAAATATTAAATATTTTTAACATTAAGTTAGGAAAAGATAGCATGTACTGTACTTAATACATAACAAACTTAAAATATAAACAATATAAGTATAAAATACATCCTCGGTCGTATTAGTATAATTACAAGATACAGCCTTCTCAGGCTGAAGTACTCCCGTTTCATATTTAACGTGGTGTCGGCGCGCGGCGGCGCTGTGCGGCGACCACACTTGACGAATTAATGCATATTACTGTACGCTGTAATTTACTTACTAGGTATACAAGACAGGTATGTCTTAAACGCGGACATCGCGAGTAATGGCCGGTTGTAACGTCACGCCTACTCTGCCTACTTTATACCGGATCAGAACATGCAAGCACAGCGTGACTGTGGGTTCGATTTAAACTCGGGGGAATGAATTATTTTGATTTAATTGCTCTAGTGACAAGAGCTACGTGGTGCTCCGCCACTCAACACGAGAACAAAGTGTCTTGGCACTAGGTGCTTTTCTACGTTGCTATATGAGAGATGAAGCTGAGTAGAACACGAATTTTGATTAAAGTATTTACATTTTACAATTAAGAACATCTGGTCGTATAATATGGGCGGTCCGTTTGATGTCGTCACCGTCGGGAATAGTCCGCAGCTTTCGTTTTTGCTATTGATATATCGCTAATTGAACTTCTTAATTTCTAAAGGTTGTATGAGATCGTGTCTCTTTAAAATGCACAAACAATATACATATAGGTACGTATAAGGTGACTTAATTTAATCGTAAGTAATCCTCAGTTAGGAATCAAAAACCTACAGATCATTATGTCTTATGCTACGTCCAGTTTAAGTAGCAGATACAAAGAAAATAAATTAATAGCTAATTCTTTTGAAACAATTGAAAAGGCAAGAAGAGAGGTGCGGGTCACTCAGTTGTTAAAAGACGATTTTTTTCGAAAAGCAATTTCTATCTTGTATTTAGAGTTTAGATTATACAACTATGTTGATATGATCAAAGTGTGTATCGTTATTAATTGTTTAATCGTATAGTATACTATAGGTACGAGTATATGACCTTTAGTTCGGTTCGGTACTATCGGTTTAGTCGCGGGTGGCTTAACTATTGATTAAATTAATTAAATTATATTATAATCTGTATGACATACATATATAATATGTATTAACAACGAGTAATTTATTTTGGCTCTATATATATTTTGTCTCATCTCACGAATTTTACTCATAAGCTTTGATTCTTTTTTATAGCTTTACGATATGTCCCGCATATAGCAGGGTAGGCACAGAGGACATAGTGTTAAGACCCTCCATTCCCCATTTTCCGCCTAATTTTCGAAACATTGTGCGTTGAGCGGTGGAACTCAACGCTCCAATTTATGTTGTTACCAGAACGAAGTAATGAAAATATTAAATCATTCATCTCCACTAATGGGAATCGAAGTTACATGCGACGAAACGGCAACCTCGGCTTTAATTATTATATTTTAATTTATTTTACTTTACTTATTTACTTCTCACGATTGCTTATATAATATTTGTAAAAAGTTATCATTTTATTAGCAGTCCATACATTATCTCCGGCGTGTCTCAGGTCTCTGGTCTCTAAGACATTGTTCAATCAGTGTTGCGTGTTCTGTTCTTGCGCTGAGACGTTATTCATTTCAGTCGATAATAAGAACATGAAACGAAGATTTCTTACTCGTAAATTATGTTACTCTTACTTGTACTATTTGTGTTTTTGATATATAAGTATATCAAAATCTTATAGTCACAGTTCTTTTTTTATTTTATAATTTATTTCAGTTTCACGCCGTATAGTAAAGTATACAGAGGGAACCTGGGAACCTAGTATTAAGATACTCTGTTCCCCATTTTCCGCCGAATTCGCATTGCGTTTTTTTAACTGGCTTATAAAAAAGGTTTTCTTATTTTGCAATATACCTATATATCCAAATTATATTTAAATTGAAAGAAAGTTCGCTATTTGACGTCCAAAATATTTTAAACACGATTTTCCCGCATAATAAGGTTTGCAGAGGGAGCCCAGTGTTAAAAGACTTAAATTCCATATACTGCCTAAAATTCGAGACAGCGTGTTGATTGGGGGATTGAACTCACCACTATCACGTCTACAATGAGGACACTAACTCATTGGCTCAAGACAGTTTTAAAAAAATAATAAGTATATTTTGATAATGATACTCATTTGAAAATATTAGCAAGTAGAGCTCACACGAGCTCACACGAGCACACACAAGCTCACACGAGGTCGGGGGCGACCGCGTGGGCGGCTTTATCTATTAAGGAGTGATCACACACGCGCATACAAATTGACGCATTAAAGACACGCAGCGTCGATTACAATCTTAATAGCTTTCTCAAATGAAGCTATATTGAACATTTATCTATCGACGGGATTGTTTTGATTGTTCTCGAACCGGCGCTCTGGAGGTGAACAGAGTCAACTCACATATTGTTATATGTACTATGAAGCGGACTGAGCTGGCTGGCTGGCTGGCATTTGTGCGAATGTTATATATATATATATATATATATATATATATATATATATATATATATATATATATATATATATATATATATATATATATATATATATATATATATATATATATATATATATATATATATATATATATATATATATATATATATATATATATATATATATATATATATATATATATATATATATATATATATATATATATATATATATATATATATATATATATATATATATATATATATATATATATATATATATATATATATATATATATATATATATATATATATATATATATATATATATATATATATATATATATATATATATATATATATATATATATATATATATATATATATATATATATATATATATATATATATATATATATATATATATATATATATATATATATATNTATATATATATATATATATACATATATATATATATATATATATATATGTATATATATTGAAGAAGTAAGGTTATAATTACTGTTTTTATCTTGTTGATATGTGGGTTGACTGTCTTCACCACCAAAGCGGTGAAGCAACTAATATATGAGAACAACAACTAACTTTACAATTTACTTATGTATGTTTATTATAACTTATCTGATTTGAATGAGATTCGATGAATATATATAGCTTATAATGAGATGTTATTCATTTTTAAATATACTTTAGATACTTTATAGCGTCTTCACACGCGACTCTGTTGTGCATTTCGGGCGTTGTTTGATGAGGATTGTTACAACAATGTATTTGTGTGATTGTTTATCTTAATAGTAACTAAACCGTGTACAATATTAAAAACTTCATTTCTTCATCTCATTCTGTTAATAATTTACTAATGTTTATTGGCCGAAAGAATCGTTTATCTTTTTATGTATATTACATACATTAGGATTATTTTTCATAATTACGTAATTCAGTTACGTTATTTTATTAGCTTAATAAATTGCAATTATCTTAACTACCCTCAGGTTAAGTACAGAATGAATAAAGAAGATGATTGAGCAAAAAAAATCACTCAGAACTACCTTGAATATCGTAAAGAAATATCAAATACTAAATTCAGTAGCAAAAGTCATCGCTTTCTATAAAATCCTATGAAGACATCACCATAATGTCATTTTTATTGTCGTCTTTGAGCTCAGCTCTGATCTTCAACACTGTAAGCGTAATTAAATCACATTACCATCTCCAACTACAACGTGTCGTAACGACGCCGTATATTTTACTATTTCCGAGAAACCACCAAAGATTGAAGAAACGTATTAAATAACAATGTAGTCAGTTTCACGCTTTTTTCGTTTAGCAAGTTTCAAAGAGAACCTAGTGTCAATGCACTCCATTCTCCGCTTCGCACCTGATTTTGACATTTTACGGATTAGGTATTATCAGAGCAATAAAAAAATAGTTTCAACGAGTGAAGATCGAAAACGTTTACATTCAAATGATGTCCCACCGCGCCACGAAGCCTACGCATAGGTCCTGCCAGAGGAAAAAGCGACGTAGTACGGAGGAAGGGGGAGGCAGATCAACCAAACAAAAGGAGTAAGTTTCTTGTGTATTGAAACTAATTTAATTTAGAGTGCCGCGTCTGCGGAGGAGCGCGGGAGGGTCGGTCAACTAATTGAAAAAGTTTTCGTCACCACCACCACCACCGCTGTGAACGAGGCCTCGCCGCGACGTCGCTCACTTGCCATCGCTCGCTTGTTGATTGTTGGATTATTTCGCTCTTTTCTGTATATATTTCACTTTTTGTAACTTTGAAACGCCTTTTGACTGATGTTTGTTTTCAATAATATGTACTAATGACAGAATGTATGAAATGCGTTTAATTAGTTTATTCTTGATTTCTTAATATTTGATAACATTTATTTTAATCTTTTTACCACTGGATGCGGGAAACGCGGTGAAGGGAAGCTGATATGATGATGAATCTTTTTGAATTTTACCTAAGCAATTTAACATTTTGAGAATAGATTTTCCACTTAAATTCTATACACAAATTTACATAAAATATTTAACCATTTCTTTCAGAATTGTAATAAGTAGGATAAGGAGTTTAAATTTATAATTCTATGAGGCCAGTAGTGGCGCAGGTGCAGAAAGGGTGATCCCCACTCAAGAAAGTGAACTATTTATTTAAATTTATATTTTAATTTCTTCGCTCTGGTGTCGAGGCAAAGCGCGGCGTTCAGTTCCGCCACTATGCCTTAAGAATTCGGCGAAGAGTGGGCAACGGAGTGTCTTAACACTAGGGATAGGCAGAGACCTATTCTGCTGTGAGCGAGCTACAACGTGAAGCTGATTTATTTAATTTTTTTTTTTACTTTAAAACACTGTATGTATCTACGTTTAATCCCCATAAAATACGGCCCTACTACAATCTCCATATAGGTATAAGCACCCTACATACATTCGTATATTACAAATTGCACGTCTATTATCGATTGTTGTAAAACCAATTATCCCGTAACGCCACAACTTTCCCGTTTTATTTGTCGCCGTCGAGTGACCACTTGTCAATGTAATCCCTTTAGCGCGTATTCGAGTCGTTGCAGCCATTCCTATCCGGCGTCGTTTAATTAAACGCTGGGACAAAGGTAACCGACGTTTTTACACATTCCCATATTTTCCGGGCGATTACCGCCGTTACGCCGCCGTCCCGTTATTCCGTTATCGTTATGTCGTTATTGTCTGTTACCAATAAATCACGTTTTATTATTCTAATGAAACAAATATTTGGAGCGATTTCAACGGCTTTGTTCTGTTATACCATTAATCGAATACATTAATACGGATTGTGAATATATATATTGTTTCAGCTTCTCGCTATATACCGCATGTAACAGGGTGGGTAGAGGGAACCTGGGAACTTAGTGTTAAGACACTTCATTCTCAAGTTCAAAGTGGCGTTCAATGCCACAAGAACGTCGAATGCGGACCTGGTGGTCCATGGTGCGTGACCTAAACCAATCGGCATTTTGCGCATTAAAATAGACAAGAATTACGATTTCAACGCAAGGAATCTGCGGACGTCAATAGCGGATTGCATGATGAGTCATGAGTCGATCCGTTTCTGCATTATTACTATGTCTCCAAATCTCGAACACGATTGGCCAAATCAACTCGAAGCCACTTAGTTGACAAGTCCCTTCAAAATTGGTATGACTCCAGTAGTATATAAAAAAGGCCGAATCTCTTGGTCCCCGACCGAGTCTCGAACAAAAATAATAAGGAGGCGCGAGAGGTGTTGGTACTAAATAGGGGTAATAAATACAAACTTTAACATATATGCTAGTAAAACGAATTTAAGTAATTTTCAATTTTTTCCTAGTTTTCGAAAGTAAATATTTACAATGGAGAGTCACAGCACATAGCTACTATAAATAAATAATATTCGTAAACACTGAATCGTGAAGTAGATGTTGGTACGTTACTAACTAAATAAATAACATTTTCATTTGAAGCTCGCCGCTCTATCTGTTCGGTGGTTCTCGCACAGTGGCAAGTTGCAAACTTCCCTCCAGATGATTGAGGGATGATAATGTAATCAATTGTGAGGGTGCGCACGTATTTAATCTATTGTAAGAGCTCGACTGTCTTTTGTACTCGGCTGCGTTATTGTCTTATTTGATGTTTATTTGTGTTTATTGTTTATTTGTGTTTATTGTGTCTAAGCACATTATTGTTAATATTTTCTTATTATCGTACGTCGTCATAATTCTTTGGTAACTATTTTCACTGAAAGAAATATTTATTTATATTTATACACTGTCAAGCTCATAATGTACAAAAATAAGTGAATAGAAATATAGAAAACAATAATTTATTATTAGATTCTCTCCCAAAAATGTCTAAAATGAGTAAATTTTAACGCAGACTTTCTTTTGTTGAAAACTTTACTATAAATATACAAGAGAGAAATAACGTCTAACTATAAAAACGAAGTTTCAGTTTTCACTCGGGGCTGTATTTCTATCTGTATTTTTAAATTATTTTAATTTTCCCACCCTAAACAAAACGCGACGTTGAGTTCTGCGGCTCAATATGCAATATCTCGAAAAATGTACAAACTCAGATTTTGCTTACCAAAGCAAAATCTGTGGTTTTTAAGGTGTTTTAAAATGCAAGTAGGCGAGAACTATCGTAAGTCTACAATTTTATGTAATATACTGTTACCAAGGACGGAGACTACTTTAGCCGCCTTTGACATATTCCACTTC
Organism: Heliconius hermathena; assembly: GCA_013403705.1. Taxonomy (NCBI): domain Eukaryota; kingdom Metazoa; phylum Arthropoda; class Insecta; order Lepidoptera; family Nymphalidae; genus Heliconius; species Heliconius hermathena. The sequence goes on along the minus strand of JAAIXJ010000144.1, from coordinate 100,944 downwards.
CTTCCCATTCTGCAGCTACTCGTACACTCAGATCTCTTTACATTAAAGCTTTACATAAGAGTTACTACTAGTTATTATAATGTCCTATTATAATAACTAGTAGTAACTCTTATTCACATACGTATAATACACTTTAAAAAAAAATCTTGCATACTATATTGTCATTATAATTTAAATATCGTTACATATCAGTTGCAAAAACGCTCGCGCTGCCTACTGCCTACCATGCTAAGATATAAAAGTTTATGTTATTTTATGAATACAATGCAATATAAAAATCTTAAGAACACATTAAAAAGTTATCAACGTGTTCCGTCGATAGTTAATTCAACACAAGCCGCGGACAAAGCAGCTCCCGGGAACCCCCTCATAATGGCCACTTAGAGTTGCCAGTTTTTAACTCCGGCGTCTTCATTTCTCACTAAATACTTTATTCTTTTATATACTACCAGAGTGAGTTTTTAATTTTGTTTTGAACTTTTGCTGTTTTGTTCCTTTTTTATTTTTATGTGAAATGGTTCTATTGAGTTTTGTAAAACAATGGGCTATGTAAGTAGGTTCAAGTGTGTGTTTAGATAACTAGCTGTTCGCTCGTGGCGTCGCGTGTTGAGTCGTGGTACTCAACCACGCGCTTTTTATTAAACACACTCGATTTGTTCATTTTCAGCTAAATTATCAAAAATAACATTCAATTATAGACCAAATAGTACTTTCTGTGTTATAGCATTATAATATAGTTGTAGCTCAAGTTCAATATTATTTAGTTCACATGAAGAACAGGAGGTAGTCTGCTAAGCTACTTTACCGTAACTCGTCTCTAATTTTGCTGTCGCGTGCAAAGAGAGATATCAGCGGGGACGGCTCAATTGCGTATATTTGCAAAGCAATTATATATTTTTAAGTATAGTGTGAGAGGTGGAAATTACTATTTTTAAAGTGTCGGCGGCAGAAACGTTAGTGTAGTGTAGTAACGGCTGGCGGTAGTTATTTAGCAAATGGAATAATTAGTAACATACAAAAAATGCTGTGAATTTCGACTTATATCTATTTTGAAACATACAATAGATTATTTTCTAAGTTAATAAACAGTTTCACACTTTCTCCCCTTACTCTACTAGTGTAGGTAGGTAGAAAATATCTAGTTTTTTTACTTCGTTTTCTGACCTCCCCTCGTAGTCAGTGTGTAAGCTGCGTATTGAGTGGCGGAACTTTCAAACATAAACTTGTATATTAAAACTCTTTCTTTGAAATAGCAACCATAAAAAAGGACCTCAGATGATCTCCGTGACTTATTCGGAGTGTCGCTTCCGGCCGTCTAATGGGTAAATTGTTGTCCGCGAGGAATTTAATATACTTTTCCCCCGCGTAAGGATTTGCTTCTTTGTTTATCCCTATTACTTGGCATTCCTTAGGGCGCGAGGGACACGCTGTATAAGCCGAAATTACAAATAAACATAGGTATATATATAAAAAATAACCCTACTTTCTTGTGTAGGTACTAGTCTAGAGCGGTCCTAAAAGCAAAGAGTGGTACAATTGTCGTCGTATCACATAAAAATATTTGAAAAATATATGTGGAAATTAATCATTTAAATGAAATACAGATATAAACATATTTTATAGATATTCATACATGAGTCGAAGTGCAGCAACTAATAAATCAGAAAGTTAAACTTTCCTAACCTTAAGCACTAGTCACGTATTAATTTCAAAATAATGTTTTAAAAACATCTTGAAAAAATGGTAAAAACTACCTGGTCAGTTTCCAGGAGGCGCGGGTTCGAGTCCCGCTACGTTAAAATTTTTATATGTTTTCTAAATAAGTATTTTTTTCTTTCCTAAGTGTGGAATAACACTTTAAAAATGTTTAAAAATGGTAAAAACAATTTTTGATATAGGCATTTTGTGAGACATTTTCGCAAAATGCCTTGATATAAGACGGATCGCAGATACCGCCTTAACACTCATTTCTCTCTGATCTCTGTCCACTGTGTTGTACTGTACATACACGAAAAGCTAAAAATATCTTAATTTTCAATAACTAAACCAGAAGTACCAAACGACACTGTCACCTTTCCACTGCCCTTTCCCATTTGAGAGCATTGCGTGTTGAGCGCGCGGTACTAATGTAACGGCGACAGACTCCTCGTCTCGAGGTAGTAATTTAAATAGCGAAAGTTTCAAATATATTAGTCGGTCGGACACGCCACCGCCGCGTCTAGTAGTTAGCCAGTATACAACATTATACGTGGAATAATGCAACGTATTTATTAATATTGTAAATAGAAACAATTTGACGTCTTGTTTGTTTGTTTGTAACGGACGAACTCATACACATTTAGCGAATGGAAGTGTGCTGTAGGGGACGTGGCCTACACTATTTAACTGGAGATTAGCGAGTTGATAATAGAAAAAAGTATTTTAATTAAAAGTTGGTTTATTGCTTGCTATGCTATAATGCTAATAAATGCTACCGGACAGTACGCGCTCCGAATATGCACTACCTTACAATACTAGCGCCGGGAGTGTCAAAGGCTACGCCGCGATGCGGTGTTCGGTGTTCGGTTACAATACTTGGACCGAACATGTGCTCTTTTTAAAATATTAAATTATTAACTTTTAACAAAAAATAAAATATTACAATGTCACGAATATTAAATATTTTCACTACTTCCTTCTCCAAAATTAGAAAACGAGTGTCTTACAGTCAATTCCCTCTATTTAAAATAAAGGTAAAAACCATTCAGCAACTTCCCAGCATGGTACTTGTAAGTCGTGTCCCATCTATAATAGTTACCAGCCTCCATGTTCCCATAACGTCTTTGTTCAGTTGCCGTGTTGTACGACAGTACAGTGTCGTCATGTTTCCTGGCGCGGCGTAATTTTTTCCGGCATGTGTTCCGAAGGTAGCGTCGCGTGCGCGCGTCGGTGTGTACTCGTACAGCGGGGAAACGGAACCTTAACAACTTCATTCTGGTTTTAGTAAAGTCACCGGATAATTGTAACTGTAGGTAGTTTGTAAATTTTGTACTTGTTGCATGTTGGTGACGTCTGATGGAGAGTAAAAGTAAAATAAGCGGCGTTATTTAAAATAGACGAATGGAACCATTTCACCATTAGAGCGTTGCGCGATAAATGACTGTAAATGAGAATTTGTTAGATTTGATCCTTACTCGTACTCGAATATTTTTTAATTCTTGCGTAGTGTTGCATTTTGTCATGCAACAAATTACGACTCTTAAATTCAGGGGAGAGTGGAGAAGGAAGTGATTTAAGTGCAAGTTCTCTTTATGGATTTCTTTCTTTCTATGTATGTGTGAAACTAAAAATATGCATAATTTACGCAACATTAAATATACAAGACGTGTGTAAGTAATTGTATGAGTCAGCGCCAAGAAGCGAGGAAGGTTTCGTTCCTAGCATTTGTCTCCATAAAACTGCAGCCAGTTACTCGAGATGCCAGTACAATGTCCCACTGGCTTATCTTTTCACATTCATTTACACGAAAACAACCCTTCTCACTAAGGAATAGGGGTGCAAAATCCGTGCTGGATTTAAGTGGTACACTCGAACATTACTCTAGAGCACAATATAAGTCGCGCCACAATAATAACTCGAGAGATAGCCTTGTTAAACCGCGCGAGACGCTGTTGCGAGAAAATATGTAACAGCGTGCGTTATACCGCAAGTGGATTATGCGCTTAGTTAATTCCACTTACAAACTTGCCATATAAACTATAATAAACTCTTGATAACTTTATATAAAAGTGTACTAAAATAAAGTTATTGCATTAAGTTGGAAAATAAACTTTAAGTTTTGTAATTTTACAGTCGTTCGTGGTTACGACGAGGACACATTTGTCTCTCATTTGGTACAATTATAATATCAAACAACTGCCATATTTTTATTAATGTATCAGTTGTATATATAAACAATATTTCATTGTCTTAACTATTGACATTTGGATAATTCTTTTTAAACTCAATAAACACGCAGAATTACGAATCTAAACAAAATTCACAATAAGCCAAACTATTAAAAAACAATAAATAAATGAAAAACAAAGTTAAAATTATTTTGCTTAAGTTTTCATAGGAGTTTAATTAGGTTACTTTAGTGAAATAATATACATACATACTACTATGTAAATATTGAAGATGTTAATAATGTCTCATCAATACTTCTAAAGTATAGAAGTCCAGAATCTAGAGTAATATAGGATAAAAAACTGAACAGTTTATTTGTATGAACACACTAATCTCTAGAACTACTGATGATTTCTTCTTGTTTTAATTAATCTGTTTATGGAGAATGTGTACAATTATATCACTCTAATGGTTTTGACCAACCCGCTGTAGGTACCTCCTGACCTAAGGTCAGAATTACACAAACCTTAGTTGTTTCTATTCAATAACAGCAAAACGTCAGGTAAATGCTGTTTTAAACCATAAAGTATGAGTGTTTCAAAATAACGTTTCAAGGCAATAAGACGATTTAAGAGCTACTTAAGTCCTCATCAAAATTTAATGACCCTCTTTAATTTCGTGGTTTTATGTTCTAAACTCCTTTTAGACACAGATATAGCTCACGTTAAATGTCTACGGAGACACTGTATAAATGTCATACATTTATTTTTATTTTTAATTTAGTTGAAGTGATTTTTATTTATAAGTTACTTACGTTATCTACTATACGTAATCGTGTAAGAAAACAAACATTCGTTGTGCAAAGTGAATTGCTTTTACTTGTACAATAAATATTACTATCAATATTTTCTTATGGCATATTAGATAAAATATATAAATAAATAAATCAGCTTCATCCTGTATACCGCATACAGTAGAGTAGGCAGAAAGAACATATTGTCAAGACACTCCGTTTCCCACTTTCCGCCGATTTTTTCTAGGCATTGCGTGTTGAGTGGCGGAACTCAACGCCGGGCTGTTGCCTTGGTGCCAGAGCAAGGAAATGAAAATATGAATAAATAATCATTACATAATAATCATTAGTCCAGCAGTGGACGGCGATAGGCTGATTACAATCATTACATGTATCTGTCAAAAATATTCCTGTTTTCCCGATTCTACCTTAACTTTCCTAAATCCACTAATATGCATGACGCGCCACTACAGAAATGGCGGATACCCATATCTCAAAAATTACCTATAAAACCTTTTGATGAAACTTTGACTTTTTCCTAAATTTTATTATATCACATTTACATGCTTATGTTAAATTTGTGGACAAACAAACAAACGTACTTATTCAATTCTCACAATTTCACATACGTATGTACATATCATACTGATAACGACATTTTAAGTCGGTGAAATACATACTCGTACATATATTTTACCAACTTTAATAAAAGTTTACAAATATCCATTCTTATATATTATAGAAAAAGCATTCCCAGTGAGCCAACACTAAAATAGCTAATACTAATGCGAGACGGAAGTTCGTTTCGGACAATACTCATAAATTCTCGACTCTTTTATAGACTCCATTGCTGAAGCGCTACTAGAATTAATTCTATATTTACAGCCCGGTTAGTAAATGGCTACACTTTTAACTGTAAACTAATAATTCCCTCTTAATTTTGTCACAAATAATTAAAAGATAAATCATATTTTCAGCGCCATGTGTGATTACAAAAAAAAACTTTTGTACTTTACTTTCCCACATTACATATTTTTTCAATACTTTTTCTTCTCACTACTAATACTAACTTAGAAACTTATACTACTAAATACTAGCTTGAGCAAAAACCAATATTTGTAAGCATTGAGTACCACGTGACTTTTCATAGAAGTAATTAACTTCAGAAAACTATATATAGAGATATAGTTAAAGTACAGATTCCAAAATATTAAATTCTCTCTTCTGAATATCTAAAGCAAAAGGATATATTTGATAACTGGAATCTAAAAATGGTTATCGTGTTTTATAACGAGTAGAGTAAGGACTTCAGTATACATGGATATTTAATTGGATACGTATTGATGTCGTCGTGGCTCGTCTGACTGCAAGCGAGACAGTTGTGGGTTCGATTTCTACTCGGGTTAATATTTTTTTTTAATTCTCGCTCTGGTAACATAACGAAGGGTATCGATTCATCCCGCAACTCAATACATAATTTCTTCAAAATTGTAAGCAAAAATTATGCCTACTGCCTACTCTAACAGTGAGTGTAGAAACGTAATAAATATTAGTTAGAGGAACATAAACGACTAACAAATATTGATCTCACATCAATCTTAGCACTATAATGAATAATATGCCGCGTCGCGATGACGACGCTCAATAAATCTTCATTAGACGACGCTCTCATCCAAACGTACAAACAAACAAACAAACAAACAATACGAGAACGCGATGATGAAGTGTACCAACTGACGGTTATCTCCTTAAACGGAATAAAAGTTGTTTAATATCGGCTTTATTATAAGCCATAACGCAGTTTCATTTCTGCTTTGACTCCTGCGAACAGCTTTTACGGGATAAAATAAAGTATGAAGATATTCCGCCGCCGTAACGTCGGGATTGGCTCTCCTGTCGTGACTCGTGACTCGACTCGGAATTGTAGTTTGGTATTTCTCTGATTACAACCGCTTTTGTCTTAATTTATTTGAGTTGAATTGATGAAATGAACCTTTATTTGTGGACTACTTAACTTTGTTTATTTAATGAATAATTAACGATTTTCTTGTTTATTTATATTCTAGATATGCTTATTTATCATTGATTATTATATGAGCGAAATAATTTAGGATATTAAAATCTTTAACTTTTGTATTTAATAAATATTTTAAACAACACTGTCGGGGGGAAACTGACCATTACGAGAATATATATTATTTTACAATATTGTCGAAGTCGAAAACGTTCATATTTTTAAAAAGTAAAAAAAATATATATATTTAGCTACTTTGTAAAATAAGAAATGACCCCAATAATTATTTCACATTTACCTCTTTCTTTCACTTTGCCCGCTAATAATACTGTAATCGCATCAACACAGTTTTTGCAACAATCCGAATAGTCCGCATAACCGGGGTCGCTGGAGGCGCGCCAACTGAGCTGCGGTACAGAGTAGCCGCGATAACGAGGTGGCCGTAGGAAATTATACCTTAACAGCTTGTACACAAAGTACATTCTAGATTCTTGAGTTGGAGCTTCGAAGGAACGTCTAAAGAAGCTATTAACAGTACAACCACAAACTTGCATCTTGTCTGTGCTCCTCGAGGACGCATTTTCTATTGTACAGCAGCCAGAATAAAACTGCGTCGAGTGCCGTCTGAATGCGACACTCATCTTGAAACTTATCATTTTTTTGTGACAAAATCAGTTAGCAGAAGTTTGCTTTCCACTCGGCTCTTATGAAATAATATTTCAGCGGCCACGGGATTATATATTATGAAATGGCATATGCCTTTAAAATTAATATTATTTTATGTTATGTTGAATAAATTAGTAAAAGTAAAAAGAAGGTCTGTTTATTTTACCTTTTCGTTATTGACTCATATCTACTTAATACTTTCATTAACGTGAAAACAACACTGCATTAGAGGCATTTTAGTACACATACGATTATCATAGAAATAAAATAAAACAAGCGCCATAATAAATAACAACAAAGACGTTCCCGGACTGAATAGAAACAAATTACAACTTTGCTTTGAGTGAAAACTCTCAGTCCTCTAAGTAAATAGTATCAATGTCAAATAATTGGAAGCCGTAATTTACTGTTTATTTCCTCTCTGTGATAACATGACAAAACACGAGTTCCGCCACTCAGTGGGCATTGGGCAGTGCTTGTGAAACGGAGTGTCTGAACACTGGGTTGTCTCTGCCTATCCTGCTCTACGGGATACAGCGTGAAGCAATAAAGAACAACGGTGTAAATGTAGGATTGTATTCGGGGCGCCAGCCGCGATGAGTACCAACGAGTATATACGTAAATGTTAATTGCATTCCGCGGGATCAGATGATGTGGCGACGGCTTATTATAGCACGTATCCCACAACTCACAGCGTAATGTATGTACGGCGTTTAGTTACGCTGACCTTAAGTCTCTCGTCATTAGCAAACATTAATTACTTTCATAATTATTGGATAGCCGAAGAATATTGGGGACAAAATAAATAAGAAAAATAAAAATCTTCTGAACTAGTATTGCAGTTCGAAGTATTAATAGTTGTGGCTCACAGCAGAGCTAAGACAGCTAACGAAGGATAGAGCTTCTATTCTGTACTCGTACATTATACGGAAAACTATTATATGACCGACAATAATATTTATTATTTTTGAATTGGAACTATAGTAAAAGAATTTAATTACCTTTTCTTTGATGCAATCGATTCTCTCTAACTACGTATGTGTATACTGGACAGAGCGTGAAACTATCTATTGTTTTAGGCATTTTTCTGAAAGAATCTAAGAATCTCTTGTTATTTCCCCGTCTCCCGACGGCCGCGAGTGAGAGTGAGACGCGTAATTACGCAGCTTATTAGCTTGCGTGCGTATTGTCTCACGGACACTTTGCGGAATTACCCCGGTATTGTTCTCTCTTAGATACGAATAACGCTGCCGTTTCTTTTTTCTTTTTTTGCTATCATGTGATATTTTTCGTGGTTCTTTTGTTTTTCTTTTTGTTGTCTTTTACGCAAAATATTATTCTAGTTCTTAAATATTGTTGCTATTACTTGTTTGAATTTTTTCAGTTTTACTAGTGTTAAGACATTTTCCATTTCCCGTCCAATTTTTGAAACGTTCGGTGTTGAGTTGCGCAGCTCAATGCCACGCTTCATCATCTTACACATATATCCAGTCTATAACCGTAATGGGCGAAATTTAAAATAAATATAAAACAAGTGCCAAAAAAAGAAATGTAAAATCCAACGATCTTTACAAAAGTGATAGTTGTACTTTCTTAAAAAAAGGCAGAAAGTACAACTATCACTTTTGTAAAGATCGTTGGATTTTAACAGAGTGACTTGTCACTCGATTCTCTTCATCATTTATATAGCTCAATAGGAACGCAAACCTCTTCTATATTATGACATATAAGCTGCAACTGTAACATTCCTACCTGTCGTACACACACGTCCACATGCTTCCCAGTCAATCATTCAATTTAGGCATTACCTACAATTTGCTATTATAATTAAGCGCGAGTTGTTCGTGTAATGACGAGTTATTAGCGCGCCGCACCGACCAGCGGCCGTCAGACCGTCAGTCCGACCAGGACATAAATCTCGGGACTCGTGATTGCGGATCACTCCTTACATCGTCAATTATTTTAACGTTTAGTGTTCACGTCCAAAATATATGCTATTATTGACCGATATAAAAAAGGAGGTTATCAGTTTTACATGAATGTACTATTTACATACATATAGGATTTTGTTGTGATTAGTATTTGAGTATAAAGATCTATTTAGGCTCCCAAGCGCGTGTACTAAATTTCGTATTCGTATTTTACTTAACTATTTTCTCTGAAAGTAAAGGTGATATACATTTTATCAGATTTAATATTTAATATTTAATATATTGAAACTCAAAGGACTATGGATTTAGTTTAACAGTTTTATAAAAATGAGTGACAACAAATTTCTGGGAATCATTTCATCAACATCTGCGTAGGTTAAAGATACTTACATCAAAGTTACTGCTAAACTGGATTTAAAGTTTAGTCGTATTTCGATTGCGCCTTTATTTGTATGTATTTTGTAAATAATATTATGTTTTTTAATTGCAGGTACGTAGAGTTATATATATCGAGAGAATTGGCTGAGTTTTAGAATGGTAAGTCTCATAAGAAAACTTAAAGAATGATAATTTAAATTATCAAAAAAATATAATAATTTTTTACAAAATCTGTAGATATATATTATAATCTGTAATAAAAATACAGAACTAGACATTCAAATGTACATAATAACATATTATTATATTTCAGCAATATATTAATAAGATGTTTACAATAAGATATATTTATGGTTTTAAATTCAAGTTTTTTTATAGTATAACAAAAACTAAAATAATAAAAATATCTATGTTTTTCATCATTATTAATATATATATATATAACAACACTAATCTATATTTTTTATATAAAAAAGATAAAAGCGGCTTCCGAATTTTAAATAATTATAGGCAATAAATAACTTTTGTTATCACATAAATCTACGAGTAATTTTTATTATCTCAACGTTAAAAAATGTTTCCCCATCCTTATCTCATCTCATCTCACGAAATCTAAGCATCACGAAATCTCTCCCTTTTCCTAATTTTGTTTGTTTGGCCTTCGGTAAGTTGGTCTAAGTAAGGAGGAAGGAGGCTGAGCACACGCGATTTGTCTCAACAGTTTAAGAAAATGCAAATGAATGCTAATCGTGACGCGTGACGAGGGTCCCAGGGTGGGTGCCGGGTTCCCGACGTCTCTGCCGCTACGTTGATAACTCCCACTTACAAGTTCACGCGGCTGTTTCCTCCAAACTTGATATTTACAAGATATAAAATATAAGCTTCCTTCCGGTCATATAAATGCAAATAACAAGCCGCCGTCATTACCGCCGCGCCGGGAGGGTGCGCTCGTGATAAATGTCACGTACCGCGCGGGACTTGACGAAATTGCACATAATCGCCTTCGAAACCTGCCCTCAGCCACCAGCAGACTGATATTAAGATTTACTCGCCCTTCTACCCCTCCGCACCCCCGCTAACCCTGCGGACGCAATTTTTAGCTACACTTTACTACCCCTTTCAAAAGGAGGGTCGCACACGCGAGATATATGTTGATGTTAAACGATGCGAAATAATATCTTTTTAGAGGAGATACATCCCCCTATAGGCAGAATTTAAGCATTCTATTATACGTATTAAATTGTACACTTTAAATATCGATTCTCTTAAATACTGAAATACAGATATCATACAGAATAAGTGACAGACAATGCAGCGTTAAGACACTCCGTACACCATGTCTCACAACATGAGAAAAGCTTAGAACGGAGTGTTTTGACATTAATATTTTTTAACATCATTTCTCATGCAAGTATGTATGCCCACACTACATTATACTAAGAATATATCTAAAATATAAATACAATTCTTATGCGTATTGAAACATCAGTTCAGTAAGTAAACCCTGACTTGCCATAATAACCACGTGATCAGTAATCCTGTTGTAACATGAAGTGACTCTACTCACTCTCTTTCAACTTCACCGATATATTTCAATTGAATTTTCGCTGAAAACAATCTGTTTTGCAAATTGTGAAGTTGTAGGGCGCTCTGATTTGCATACAATAACACGCGCCCGCCCCCGCCGCCTCCTCCGCGGGGGTGCTCTAATAATATTGTGTCAAAAAACAGACCAACGATCTACTTCCACTTCCACTTGGCTTTATATATTCTAAAACAATACGTACGAACCAAGCTTTTATTTTATCATTAAATAACGTCTAGTTGAGGTCGTCGGCAGTGGCGCAAGTAGCGTGTAGGCTGTAAACGAGACGGTCGTGGGTTCTATTATCACTCGGGGATAAAAAATATTTAACTGAGCCACTCAAAATATAATATTTCAAAAACTGGACAAAGTGAATCTAAAGATGTTATACATCTTGCATATTAGATTATATCTAATTACAAAACGAAAAAAGTTATTTTTTTAATTATTATCTTCTTGAGTCGGGACCGTGGCATAGGAATGACAGTCTTAGATGTGAGCCCTCTGAGAATTACAATCTCTGTATAGAAAATTTAAAAGCTCCGAAATAAAGTCCCATCGTGCGAAGCGGGAAGTAGGAAATGAAAACAGAATGGCCACAACAATCAACATAATGAAGGGTGGGTTTACGAGAGACCCACACACCACCACGACCCCGCCACGACCCCGCCACGACCGCCGCCACTCCGCCGTCAGGGGTACAAATAAAACAACTGTTGCTATTATTTTTCAGTAAATTCCGCTTTAGCGGTCATCTTTATCCTTATTTTGTTGACGGTTATAACTTTTTAACGTATTCTATATGAGTGCTTTACATATGCCGCCAGGGTTCAGGAAATATCAAATTTTTGTTATGAACATCACATTAAATTTGTCTATAAATATAAAAGAAAAATATTGTACCTACTAACAAATTAAAGAAAGTTTCTTGTACAGATAACGTAGAAAAAAGTTTAAATATCTCTTCGTAAAAGGCGATTCGCAATAAAAACCGTTATGAGATTTAACGATTGTTCCCAAGAAGAGAACTCCCCGCGGCTGTTAAATGAAACAAGAACATCCCAACAATAAGAACTTCAATGAAAAGCAATAACCTCAGGTACGAGTTCGCGCACTTTTTGTAATGACTCAACTTGTCGCTTAGTATATTATTGTTTTTGTGTTATAGGTACGTTTTAGGTAAGCCGTCGTGGCGTGTCTGGTATGACGTGGAAATGAATTATTATTTATTAATATTATCATTTCTTCGCTATGGTAACCTTACTTCCTTATGCTACACTTATACGGGACGTACGTAAGAAAGAATTTAATATGTAAGAATTTCGCAGCTCACGATGAAGATATAAGATTATGAACCATGCTGGTGGCTGGTCGCTACGTCTTCACTAATTGACAATGAGCTTTTTCGCAAACTTTGTAAGTGGCCCCGCGCCGCCCCTCACCGCCCCTCACCGCCCCTCACCGCCCCTCACCGCCCCTCACCGCCGCACTCGGAGCCAGTCACAGCCGCTTTGGCTTTTTATTCACAGGAGACTAGATTTGTGAAATATTTTATTTTATTACTTTTAGGATTCTGTAGCCGAATATCAAAATCTACTTAAATTAAAAAAAAATAACTGTCATAAATTACTTGAAAACCTGACTAAAAATTTTCTGAACAAGTATAATGAATAGGCAAAAAAATATATAAAGAAATATCTACTAAAACAATTTTGACGAAAGTTACACTATTTTGCTAAATTGGAATATACCTCATTAAATATAAAAAATGTAAACTTGATAATTTAGTTTCCGGGAAGTTTGTGGGTAAACTTACACTAAACTACGAAGTATTTAGTAGATTTTCTTACAATAAGACTAAATGAATTATCATACTCCAACGTTAATATTCCAACTGCAACAATATCACATTCGTACATGTCAACCTGATAACCTCTTTTTTCAAATTGGCTAGCAAAGATTACGCGATCTAAGAGCAACTACATATAAATCACAAATATGTCAATATGTTTGTTTATTTGTTTGCATGAATCTCAAAGAATTTAATTCAGTAATCAGACATCGCATCGGGGCATAAATAAAATTGGGTCGTCAGTGAAATGGAGCGCGTTTCATTTACCGCAGGGAGGCAGAGACGCTTCTACACTCTACCTCCCATACACCTACGTATGTATAGTATGTATAGTGTGTACTACCGGCGGGTACCTACCCTGCTGTAGACGTGCTTTGTTCTTTACTTACGTGTAATGAACCACCTTACATATATTCATCAGGAATATTATTCGAATATGCTTTCCTTTAGAGAAATTGCTTTTAGGCACTTCATATGAATGAAAGCTTTAAATATTTGATTTTTTTTCATTGTCGTAACGATATATACCGTAGATAACATATCTTGTAGCTATATACTATATTTTATTAAAAAAATAATTAAGTATATAATTCATAGATCCAATTGAGGCCAGTCGTGGTGCAGAGGTACAAGCGACAGACGCAATAGATTGTAGGTTTGATTTCCACTCGAGGAAATTAAATATTAAATATTTACATTTTCTTTTTCCGGGTAAGGAAGCAAAGCGCGCGGCGTTGAGTTCCGCCACTTAACACACAATGCCTCCAGAATTTGGCGGACAATGGGAAATGGAATGTCTTAATGGAAACCCTGCTATATGCAGAAGATAAAAGTAGTAAAATGATTTCAAAACATTTAAAAGAAACTTGGCCCATTTGTTGCCCATTAGGGGTGCGAGTCTGCACAATGGACCGGAAGGCGGCCGTGGTTAAACACCGTCAGATGAATGCACAAACGGAACTTTAGAATATCAAACTTCGTTTATTGTTATTGCTCTACTTTTTAATGTTTAGCTTGTTAGCTTCGTTGCTTACAAAGTGCTATTAACGAGATCGAACATGAATAATTATCAAATAAGCTTTTTGTATTCTGCTTTTCGTCCAATCTCTTAATTCCAATCAATTATAACAGTAAAATAAAAGTATTCTAACCTTAGTTAATTTTATTGATTCTTATATTACTAAAATATAAATGTCGATACCTTAGGCTCACTAAATATAATCTGCAATAATTTATACCACATTAGTGAGCATATTTCCAAGAAGAATCATAATTTGGTAGTAACACGTGTAAGAGCGACGACGTACGGTGTGGCGAGGAACTGACGACTGACGACAGCGGGAGGACTGACTGAGGACTGACCGAGGACTGTGTGTTCATAAAACTGTCGTTACATAGGACGTGGTGGCGAGGCGACACATCCGCGGCCGCTGAAATAGAACGTCAATGGCTTCGATACCTCATTGAAAACTAACCGACCGAGCTTCCGCGTATTGATGACTACTTGGAACTGCTTACAATACTCCCTTTACATACAAACAGGTAGATACTTGTTTAAAGGAAATTTAACATGTTATATATCTTATAAAACTATTTTGATATTTCTCGGCAGGAAATGAATTAAATAATATAACACAATTACAAAAAATATTTGATTTTTTTTTATGGAAAGAATACTTTTATACTTTTTTAACTTAACTTAACTTCCCGCTTTATCCTTAGCAGGGTAGTCAGAGGGAACGGAGCACCAAACGCTACGATCTGTCTGTCTGTCAGCTGTTCCTCCACTGTCATCAACCCCTTCATACATGCCCTCCGGGGGGTCCTCATGCTTTTTACATAACCCTCCTCCAGTGTCTTTGATACTGTGTTTTCGAAGGTCAACCGAGGTCTCCCCCTATCTTTCTTACTACTCATTTTTCCATCATAAATCTTTTTTGCCATTCTTTCATCACTCATTCGTTCGACGTACCCAAACCTTTTGAGCATGTTCTTCTTGTATCTCTCATTGCGGATTCGATCAGCTAAGCTGAATCCGTATATCTTACGAAGAGATCGCATCTCCACGGCATTCATCTTTCTTTCNACACCTTTTCTAGTCCCTTCCCCGGATTGGGGGAAGCAGGGCCTCCCTAAATAGGGCTGCTTCGTCACCTTGGGAGCTGCCGAATTATACTGTTAACCCAGTGCAGTGGAAAGCGACCATCTTCCCAAGGCCGCCTACGTGCAGATATCAGACAAAGCTTAGTCGGCATCACGACTAGACCTCTCTACCTTTATCCGTCGCCGTAGGACTATTTTTCAAAATCAGAGTCCAGAGTCAGAGCCAAATCAGATTGCGCAGGAGATATTAAAGTGCACGAAACATTAGTATCGTCAGTGTACGCGCAAAACACAGGTGCACTCTCATTTCTGCCCTCCTGGTTCCGATGGAACGGAGATCGTTACAACCGGAGAAAGGTAAAAACGTTACTAAGCATCAATTAAAGCCTTTGATGCGAATCTAAGCTTTGAGTATGCTTAGCTATGTGACAAACCGGGATCGCCTGTCGGTCTTAAGCGGTAGGCGTCCGCTAGGTGATGAAGAGAATAAGGAAAAGGGTAATGAAGGATACTACTGTCACAGGAGATAGGAATGCAACAGCAGTAGCTAGAGTAATCCGGGGTCGCATACCCGTAGTGATCTGAGATGCAAGCTATCGGACAGGTAGCTAGCAAGACCACCCTCTGGACAAAAACACGTATAATGAACAACAAGTATAATGAATAGGCAAAAAAATATATAAAGAAATATCTACTAAAACAATTTTGACGAAAGTTACACTATTTTGCTAAATTGGAATATACCTCATTAAATATAAAAAATGTAAACTTGATAATTTAGTTTCCGGGAAGTTTGTGGGTAAACTTACACTAAACTACGAAGTATTTAGTAGATTTTCTTACAATAAGACTAAATGAATTATCATACTCCAACGTTAATATTCCAACTGCAACAATATCACATTCGTACATGTCAACCTGATAACCTCTTTTTTCAAATTGGCTAGCAAAGATTACGCGATCTAAGAGCAACTACATATAAATCACAAATATGTCAATATGTTTGTTTATTTGTTTGCATGAATCTCAAAGAATTTAATTCAGTAATCAGACATCGCATCGGGGCATAAATAAAATTGGGTCGTCAGTGAAATGGAGCGCGTTTCATTTACCGCAGGGAGGCAGAGACGCTTCTACACTCTACCTCCCATACACCTACGTATGTATAGTATGTATAGTGTGTACTACCGGCGGGTACCTACCCTGCTGTAGACGTGCTTTGTTCTTTACTTACGTGTAATAAACCACCTTACATATATTCATCAGGAATATTATTCGAATATGCTTTCCTTTAGAGAAATTGCTTTTAGGCACTTCATATGAATGAAAGCTTTAAATATTTGTTTTTTTTTCATTGTCGTAACGATATATACCGTTGATAACATATCTTGTAGCTATATACTATATTTTATTAAAAAAATAATTAAGTATATAATTCATAGATCCAATTGAGGCCAGTC
This sequence comes from Heliconius hermathena, assembly GCA_013403705.1. Classification (NCBI taxonomy): domain Eukaryota; kingdom Metazoa; phylum Arthropoda; class Insecta; order Lepidoptera; family Nymphalidae; genus Heliconius; species Heliconius hermathena. Next base: position 84,295 of record JAAIXJ010000144.1, on the reverse strand, counting down.
GTGGTGCAGAGGTACAAGCGACAGACGCAATAGATTGTAGGTTTGATTTCCACTCGAGGAAATTAAATATTAAATATTTACATTTTCTTTTTCCGGGTAAGGAAGCAAAGCGCGCGGCGTTGAGTTCCGCCACTTAACACACAATGCCTCCAGAATTTGGCGGACAATGGGAAATGGAATGTCTTAATGGAAACCCTGCTATATGCAGAAGATAAAAGTAGTAAAATGATTTCAAAACATTTAAAAGAAACTTGGCCCATTTGTTGCCCATTAGGGGTGCGAGTCTGCACAATGGACCGGAAGGCGGCCGTGGTTAAACACCGTCAGATGGATGCACAAACGGAACTTTAGAATATCAAACTTCGTTTATTGTTATTGCTCTACTTTTTAATGTTTAGCTTGTTAGCTTCGTTGCTTACAAAGTGCTATTAACGAGATCGAACATGAATAATTATCAAATAAGCTTTTTGTATTCTGCTTTTCGTCCAATCTCTTAATTCCAATCAATTATAACAGTAAAATAAAAGTATTCTAACCTTAGTTAATTTTATTGATTCTTATATTACTAAAATATAAATGTCGATACCTTAGGCTCACTAAATATAATCTGCAATAATTTATACCACATTAGTGAGCATATTTCCAAGAAGAATCATAATTTGGTAGTAACACGTGTAAGAGCGACGACGTACGGTGTGGCGAGGAACTGACGACTGACGACAGCGGGAGGACTGACTGAGGACTGACCGAGGACTGTGTGTTCATAAAACTGTCGTTACATAGGACGTGGTGGCGAGGCGACACATCCGCGGCCGCTGAAATAGAACGTCAATGGCTTCGATACCTCATTGAAAACTAACCGACCGAGCTTCCGCGTATTGATGACTACTTGGAACTGCTTACAATACTCCCTTTACATACAAACAGGTAGATACTTGTTTAAAGGAAATTTAACATGTTATATATCTTATAAAACTATTTTGATATTTCTCGGCAGGAAATGAATTAAATAATATAACACAATTACAAAAAATATTTGATTTTTTTTTATGGAAAGAATACTTTTATACTTTTTTAACTTAACTTAACTTCCCGCTTTATCCTTAGCAGGGTAGTCAGAGGGAACGGAGCACCAAACGCTACGATCTGTCTGTCTGTCAGCTGTTCCTCCACTGTCATCAACCCCTTCATACATGCCCTCCGGGGGGTCCTCATGCTTTTTACATAACCCTCCTCCAGTGTCTTTGATACTGTGTTTTCGAAGGTCAACCGAGGTCTCCCCCTATCTTTCTTACTACTCATTTTTCCATCATAAATCTTTTTTGCCATTCTTTCATCACTCATTCGTTCGACGTACCCAAACCTTTTGAGCATGTTCTTCTTGTATCTCTCATTGCGGATTCGATCAGCTAAGCTGAATCCGTATATCTTACGAAGAGATCGCATCTCCACGGCATTCATCTTTCTTTCCTTTTTCTTCTGTAATACCCACGTTTCGCTGCCGTATAATAGTGTCGATATCGACACTGCATTGTGTACAGCCAAACGCGCAGCGGTGCTGACGTTTCGCCGTCTCATCAATGCAGCCAAGGCTCTGTTAACCCTATTACACATTCATCTCGTATCTTCCATCTTTATTGAACATACTTCCCAAATATACCACTTCATTCACTTGTTCTAATATCTTACCATTTACACTGATCTTGCATTCCGTCCTTTCTTCATCTCTTTCAAAAGCCAGAACCTTTGTCTTATTTGCATTCAGGCTTAAACCATTATTTTCACACACTTCTTTTAGAGTGGTGACCAATGCCTGTAATTCGCATTGTGATGATGCAATAAGCACTGCATCATCTGCGTACAGCATTCACATTCACATTCAAATCACCTACTTTCACTCTCATATCACTTTGTTTCACTCCTTGGAGACAGCTATCTAAATACACATTGAAAAACCAGGCTGACATGGCGCATACTTGTTTAACACCCGATTGCATGTCAAACCAGGGCGACATGCAGCTCCTACTCGCACGCAGGCTGAATGATCTCCGTAAAGAGACTTTACAACCTACAGCTCACATTGTAACGGGGTAGCATCTACCATAATTTCGCCCTTACAACTCTGTCAAACGCCTTTTCCAAGTCCACAAAAGTACAAAAAATTTTTTGGTTAACGGCCAAAAATTTTTCCGTGATCTTGCGGAGGGAAAAGATCTAATCCATACACCCTCTTCCAGGTCTAAAGCCTCCTTGGGCCTCCCACAACAGCCTTTCAGATCTCTCTTGCATTCTTCTCGCTAATATACTATTAGAAATATAATTTTCTTTCTGCATATTAAAAACAAATTCTTTTTTATTGTGTGTTTCGTTTCGCACTGTATCCCGCATATAGCATATAGTAAGATATAGCAGGATAGGCAGTAAGAGCTAAGTACTAAAACACTCTCTTCACCACGATCGGGCCGGACCTAGCGTATTGAGTAGCGTAACTGGACTCCGCGCCTTTGTCTTGTTACCTTAGCAATGAAATTAAGATAATTTATTTCCACGGCTAAAACGTAAATCCACACGCGTCATATTTATAGTCAGATGCTGTGTCGGCGTTCAACAAACATTTCCTTGAAGACGCAATATATTTTACATAGTAATAAAAGACTGTCCGACTAACACATCCCGCCCTGGCTTGATTATGTGTAATATATAAAATAGCAAAAAATGTAACCCCAGCGGCCGCCCGCCCTCACCGCCGCGCCGCGCCGCCCTACGACCCACGCGGGTCGTGTCGTTTATACACCACTTGTGTTTTGCTCCTTCCACCACAATTGGAGCATATGCATATATAATTTTAACTTATATAACAATTAAATTTACAATTTGTATGTAATTGGTATTAGCGGTTAAATAGATTTAGTAATGTAAAGTACTATCATTAGTTAATTTGCAGAGCCCTCGAGGCGTCCTCGAACACCTTAAGCTCATAAACACCAACGAATAATTCACAGTTTCATTGCCAACAATACGGATTAGTTGTTTAACTCAGTGTTGATCCGGGACGCCTCGCTTCCCTCAACCGTCTACAATAATGATCCTCGTAATCGGTATATTGTCCTCCCTTTATGTCTCGGAACAAAGAGCCGTAACGGTGGCGAAGTTTGCAGTAAATCTCCTAAATTAAGTTAGAATCCTCCCCGGCGTATCATCCGCGAATGCAAATGTATGCAGACAGCGAACGCACCTTGCGGCGCTATCAGCATTCCAGGCCCTACTCGGGACTGCCATTGACTTTGACTCCCGACGGCGCGGTGCTCTCGGGAATCACACGTATATTTAGGTAATCCTTCCCTGCGTAGTATTTTCCGCTTAAGGATCTCGTAGAAGAAGACATGGAAATACAAATAAAGTTACATAGTGGCGTTTGAATTATATATGTATTATTATTATACATATTTCCATCTGCAGAAGTAAGTAAGTCCAACAGCAGCTATCACTCGGTCGCAGTCGGTGATACAACACTTAGTCTGGCACTTAGCTCCGCGTCGGACGATTTGTATGTACGAGTATATTATAGTGTGAGTTTTAACAAATTGTATACGTTAGCATATTTATAGATGAGAATGGAAGTATGTATGTCTCTTATGGTAATTTGTCATTTATTTATAATCAAATATTTATACAAAATAATGGTATTAAAGTCGAAGTAAACATTTTGCAAGTTATTATTAATATGTAATTTCAATCTATTATTAGTTAACATTGAAATGACCGTGAAGAAGGCATAATACCAAGTAGAAATATTAGTAGTGTAGAAGATTTAGAAAATCCTTATGTAAACTATACCATATCATGCCATAAAGACCGACCCACCGCGGCATCCACCCGCCAGCAATCTCTGAAACGATCCAACTAAGCTGAATCTGAATCTGTATAAACAAGGCTTTACTTATTCTAATACTGTAGGAATGAGATTCCTTGGTTGGTCATTTCTCGTCTCGGCGTTCGTGCAGGCCGCACCAACATTAATCGGGATTTCTCTCTTTATTGGACAGAAGCTATTTTTGATGAGCCCAGTCGAGGCGCAGCGGCACGAGGTGTGACTGTAAAACCGACTGGTAGAGGGTTCGATCCCCACTCGGGGAGATGAAATATTTACTAAAATGTATATTTCCATTTCTTCGCTCTGGTGTCGAGGTTAAGCGCGGCGTTGAGTTCTGCCACTCAACACGCAATGCCTCCAGAATTCGGCAGAAAGTGGGGAACGGAGTGTCTCAACACTAGGTTCCCTCTGCCTACCCTGCTGTGTGCGGGATACAGCGTGAAGCTGATTTAACTATTTTTGATGCATATTGGTATTCAGTCTTATTAGGTTAGTTACTATATTTAAACCATAAACCCATAGTTTTGATAGACCTTTATTATTGATCATGTATTGCTTTCTAAATTTGTCTTGGGTTACTTATAAAACGGTCAACGTTGCCACTCAGAACTTAATCTGTGGAATTATAGTATTATTCTTCACCAACGTCACATATTTCAGCCAAGTCACTCTACACAGCGGAGTGTCCATTGAACTACCATACCTAAGACGTGCGTACCTTCTTATTCCGGCGCGTGTGTAATTGTGCAGAAGTACCCCCTCCCCCTTCCTCCTCCCTCGCTCTCGACGAGCCGTGACCACCACGAGGACAATGTGACTACATGTATGTGAGAGATACTGTAGAGTTGCAAATATTAGCAAAGAGTACACCGTTAGCTTCTATAATACATATGCTCAAAAAAGTATATAGAACTGTTAAAGAATAAAGAAGTTTCTATAATATTAATATATGAAAGAAAAATGCAACATTACGCTTTCTATAGCATAATAGATTGAGGAAACCTAGAGTTAAGACACTTTATTCTCCATTTTTCGCCAAATTTTCGTTACAATAAGGGTCGAGTAGCGGAACTTAACACTGCACTTTGTTTTGTTTCTAAAGCGAGAAATTAAAAATAATTCATTCCCCCAATCGGAAATCGAATTCATAACCTTCGCATTTACAAGCAACCACTGCGCCGCGAGTCATTTTTCAATACTGATTTTGTTTAGTCCCATCAAATGCACAAGAAGTCACGTTACAAAACTCATTTAAAGAGATTAGCATAAAGCCAGGGGTGCAGGCTGTAGTACCGACGCGACGCCGCGCCGCAGTGGAGGAACGAAGAGAATGGCAAATGTCGCATTTAGGACTGCAATGAATGTTTGGCGGCTAATGAGGCGCCTTGTATTCTACAGGAGCCCTCCGCCCTCCGTCCTTCGCGGCCTCCACTCGCCCTCTTATTGCGCCCAACATGTTATAAGATCAAAGGAGATGTGATGCTGCAAGGCTTTGAGTGGACGTGTCTTGTTTTCTTAGCAATAATCATATTTTTTGTATTCAATGTGCATTCTGATCCTTTTTTTAAATAAAATGCTTCTAATAAAAAGAAAAGCTTCTAATGAAGGAATTATACTTTCAGTTACCGAATATTTAACGTCATACTTTAAGGCAAAGATCTAAGTAAAATAGGTCTTACAAGTATAGATTAGTTCCATTAAATGCCAAGTGTATTTCACGCACAATTTCGTATTATTTAAAACGTTACATTCGCATTTGATACAGCTTCACGAAAAAATATACTCATAATGCAAAGTTCAGTCAAAATGTTCGTAATTAAAATGCGCTTCCCAACATGGCACGGGTCACTCCGAAGAGACCGACGTGATTGTTAATGCAGAGGCATCAAATACTGAATTTTAAATTAAAACCGATTTCCAAATAAAAATGCAAATGAAAGATTCCCTTTATTTAGTTTATCGAGCGCGTCGAGTATCATTGACTTGCATTTGTATGCATCCCGCGAATTCCGCCACGGCACCACCACGACACCCTCCGCGGCACTACCACGGGACCACCACGGCACCACCTCAATACCACCTCGACACCCTCCGCATCTGCGATCTGCGCCGAGATGTCAATAAGCTCTAGTACACATTTTAACACGTAGCTATAGTTTTACTGGATTTCTCTATACTGAAGCAAAATAAAAATTCTAAAATAAGTAGCTTTACACTTTTTCCCCGTATTTTTCGAAACATTTTGCGCTGCGGAACTCTGCGCCGCGCATTGGCTGTCATAAACACAATAAAATTAATTAATAATATTGCCATTCAGGTACTTATGTAGGAATTTAGGAAAGCTTTATATAAAAAATGTCAATAATCTTCCGAATGACATTTTGACTTACAAATATCTTTAATTATTAACTACTTAAACTAAACTAAAATTTGGTTTACTTCTCAACAAACTTTCCCAACAGATTGTATGTGAAGCACTCTACTCACTACACACGTCACGAGTCGCAGCTGCCGCGCGCGATATCATCTCGTCGATGGCATATCAAACACCCTTCCTCATCTGTTCCAGATTACGCGAGGGTTGCCCTTTTTCAAATTTACATTTTCCTTCCAAGTGTTACATGACTTCTCTACGTTCAGGTACCAATAGGACTTATGTTATGTATGTAAAAGTGAAAATATGGAGTATAAGGTGGTTATTTCGTGAACAACCTTAAAATATATTTAACATTGTATGTCACTTGTGTAAATATATTTTTATTGTTCAATTTTAATACGCCAAAAATATTTTCTATATAAACATTCTCCTCAATCTACACCAAACCCACAACCACTGTGCGTGTAGTCGGGTACTTCTCAATTCCTCCATTGAGTAAATATTGTGTTCAGTAAATTTTGCGGTCGAAGCAGACATCGGGACACCGCGACACCGCGACAGGCCTCGTATGATAAACAAGCGGCCAGTTTCTATTTGCATGGGAAGTGTCGTGTACACGTCTACAGCAACGATACATAATACGCTAAAATAAATGTAAATATCTTAACATCTCAATTACTCATTTTAATATTATAATATTTAGATTCACAAAGTTAATTATGATTTAAATAATGTTTATATTATATCTATAATACAAGCTTTTGAATGTGTCGAAGTTTCCTTTCAAAATGTTATGAAATGTGGTTCATTTATTTCTAATAGTAAAAATAGTTAAGAAGTAAGAACACAAAACATTTCAGCTTCATTTACATGCAACAGTTATGTGTAAGTTCCCAAATGTATATTTAAAGGAGAATAAAAAATAAAGTAAGTTAAATGACGATCAAATTACCTCATATATAATGATAAGATTTCAGAAAACAAGTAGAATAAACAAACGCACTAATATGATGTGCTCTTTACGTAGTGTGCTGTGGCGGTAACGCAGCGGTCACGTGACCGCCGCCGGCTCTCCCTGCGGCTTTCGGGTAAATTAAGAAATTATGTTTTTACTACTTATAATATTATGTTTCCAAGTTTTAAATTGCTACTATTTTACCTTTGAGGTAAATATAATGCCTTGATTATCTAAAGATAGTGATCAATGCGATCCCAAGATCAGGGACGGCGTCCGTCGCTTTTTTACGAACGAGAATCTAAATATAAAGTAACAAATTTGAGAATGAATCGTCATATGTTATCTTTTATTACAACATCACATTAATATAATAAATAATCAATGTGAGCGTTTCCAAATATTGTATGGAGACCACCCGCAACGTCGCGCGTCCTTCGATAAGGCCTTCAGAGGAGATGCGACGCGAATGGGACAGAGTGACCGCCTAGCGTTACCATGGCAACGAGCCTCGCATCTCTACCTTGCGACAGACGACGTGAGAGTGCTCTTCCTGTGAAAATAAATATTTTTATAGTACTATATATATTACTATATTTCTTTATAGATTCAACCTGTCTCTTGCATATGCTAGGTTTAGTGAAGGAAATCTAGTTTCAATGTTTGAATAACTGCCAGAATTGCCAGAAGGCCAAATTGGCCTTAAAGAAACTGGGGGGCCTTATATACGGCCCAGGTTCAGCTTTATAAGGCTGTTCTCACCTCTAGGCTGGTGCACTGCAGTATAAGCTTGAACCATTTGATCGCATATAACATATCGGTGAAAGGACACTTTGGTTTTGCATAGAGACGTCTCCTCGCTGTGCATTCTCTACCGCTTCTATCATGGGGAGTGAGTGTTCTGAAGAACTATTGACCTATAACCCATTCGACTTGTTACCTGCCGCCGAATTTTCCAACCGCACAGTACGTCACAAGCTCAAGTATCATCCACATCACCTGGACACATGGCACTCCACTACTGTGCGGTTTCGTAGGAATTTCCTTCCACGCCTTGTGGAAACCGAACCCAAAACCGTCGCGTTTATAGTAAGGTTGTGTCGCTGCACCACGATGACTTCAACAGTCTTCCATACAACATTATATGTTCTTATTGGTACAAAGTATTGATTATTGCCAATAAAAGTGATTCACGTGTGTGTCTTGGTTTTCTTTGACACACGACATTAAAATATTTTTTTGTAGGAAAGCCCCCGCGCCTTTTTGACTCAGTGACTAATATTTAATTTTAAGGCAAACAATGTTACTTTTTTAAAGTGAACAAAGTGATTTCAATGCAAATATACGAAATTATCAAAGTAAATCTACATTTTGATAAATGTCGAACATTCGTTTAGCGTGTGAAAAGGAGTTTATTCCTTTTATTTCATGCTACTTAGCAATGAAAAATTCCAAAAAGTTACCCTTTTCCGTTAATTATTATTTTTGGACAATGATAATGTCATTTAGATAACGTTTACTTGTTAGTAAACTGTACAAACTACAACTCAACATACTCTACGAGTATATACTCACGCTCCTTGTCATTTTTAAATCCATAAAAAGGAACTAATCTTTATATGCAGAACGTTCTCAAAAAAAAAGAAAATTTATATTTATTACTAAGTTAATATAGTTTCATCGCTCCTTTGTCGTATTATTAATTTGAATGAACAATTAGTGGTCCGAATGAGTAGTCTCTGATCGAGACAGAGACCTCTCAAGCACCGCAGATTATATACGTAGATGCTTATAAATGGCAGATACGAGCTCACGCCTCACGCACGCGGGCTGTCAGTTGGCGGTGGAACACCTCGGTGAGAAACAGCATTAATATGGAGTATGGAAATAATAAATCAGTTCGCGAGCACAGCGACGCGACCACGACGTGTCGAGATACAGATACATTATTTATTTAGTCGATTACGCGTCGACGTCCCTCACCTCTCGGTCGGTCGGTCGGGGCAGAGCTCTGTATCTCTACACGTCTCCCGGGACCGCTCCCCCTCGACGCGTGCTCCGGGAAATATACTCTTGAGATGTTGTAAATAGCTAGGTATAAGTCAAAGCAAGTTAGTACTATTTTTAAGCAGTTTGCATTTATAAAGCTGAATGGGCTTTAAAATTTAAACACAATGGCGTTACAAAAGTTTTTCTTATATATTATCAATCTCAATTGTTGACACTAAAAACGGGACACTCCGACACGCGGACACCCCCGCGGGCGCTCTCATCGCTCAAGAGCGCGCCATCATCCGTCAGTGTTCGCCGTGATTAGCCGGTTTCGTCCGTCTTCCTGTAGCGCGGGACGGGATGAATTAGCCCGCAATTGCTCGACGCACGGATTTATAACTCCATGTACCTATTTATCTTCGCCAGAGGATCGATCTTCTGCATTTATCTATTCATGTGAATATCTACCGCAGTAATCGTCTTGATAATACTCGACGACTGCGCCCGCCCCGCGGCCTCGTCCGACAGCGCCGGGGCACAACGCCTCACTGAGTGACGTAACGTGTTTGTAAATTCTACATGTACGTGGCACGATGTGCTTCATTTGAACGCAATTTGCTGTAAAAGCGTCGCGTCATTCAATTAATATATCCTTTTATTATTACTTAAGAATATTCTATAATTGGCCCCGTTACAGATCAACCTCAGTGAGCGACGTGTAGGCCAGTACGATTATACGCCTCTGCACCTGTACGTCTGTACGCCTATACGCTTGCACGCTGTACGCGCTCATTTGCACGCGGTCTGGGGAGCGTCGAGTGCACAAGTAGTGGGTCACAAGACGTTACAAGACGTGGACGAGACGCTAAACGAGAGTTAAAGATATAGTTTAATAAATACGTGCACGTAAGTACAGGGTGATACTTAAAACTCTTTTAAAATCCTCAACAACATGCTGTCAAACTATATTAGCTAGCGTATTTAGTTATATTAAAACAAACAATAAAGCAGTAAGCATTGATAGAGCCGGATCCGGGCGCGGGCTCGTGGCGGGTCACGGGCCGGGCTGGGCGCGGGCGGCGCGGGCGGTCACCACTCCGCGTCCACATTTATCAAACACCGCAATGTACGTCACATAAATCGTATGCAACGAAATTATTTATTGTGCCCGATTGCGATTACCGACCGACGACCGACCGACCGCGCTGTCGAGTAACAACGATCTCTACGGACGTATTGTAATGGAGACACCTGTTTGCGTGTCGCGACACAATATAATAGAATTTCAATAATTTCGTGACAGCAATGCATTATTTACTAAATAGATAACAACAACTTGTGGTGCCGTCTGGTGGATACTGTCGTAATAATATGAAACTAAACGCGTGACAATAAATTATTCCTGTTTCAAGATATTGGGGACCGAAGTAAGTATTGTATTATTTAGTAACATGTACATACATACTCGAGTACTGCATCAGGAGGCGCAGCGGTCACGTGCTCGCGCGTCTGCTGCACTACAGCATATACCTCAACAGTTTAGATGAAGGATTTTTTTTTGATGAAGGATGTTTATCCTGTGTTTCGTGTGACGCAGTTACGCATAGATGCCAATAACGTAACACATAATACTACAAAAATACTCCTAAAGGTTAAAGAACTTTGAACTTTGCCGCCAATACCTACGACTCGATTTTGGAAACCGCCGCATACGCCATGCGGCGGTTTCCCTTTGATAGGTTTGTGTCTGCGTGCGTGGTTCTTGACAAAAGGCGTTTTATTTTATAACGATAATTTTATTATTTATTTTGTTTGAAAAAAATCACTTAAAAATGAAAATGAAAATTTTTGGAAAAGAAAAATTAATTGTATTAGGCTTTTAAAACTTTTTAGTAGTTAAAACTGGTTTCATTTAAAGTGGTGCTGACAAAAACAGCCTGTATAAAATGGCCTCACATGCTTATAAAAAAATATATATATTCGTCGCGTATCGTATAATAATACGTCGTTCATATCGTCGCGCTAGTGGTGCAGTAAGTGTCCCCAGACTAAAATTAACTATCTACGTCCTTTAAAAGGAAGAGCGATAAAACAATAGAAATTTATTTTCGGTCGGTTAATTTATGAATATTACTTATGACATGGAACGACTTCCCCAATACACCATAATTATTATTAAGGTGACGGCCGCTTCCCGCCGCCGCCCTCCGTCGCCGCCCGCCCCACTGCGAGCGGGAGCCCGGGAACCCACACCTCAAGGTTATATTGTATTTTTGGTAATGTTATTATTAATAACATATTACTTGATCATAAATATATTTTATATTTATACATTATCGATGATAATATTATATACACCACGTGTCTTTTATTGCCGTAGCGTTTGGCTTTGGCGCTCCGTTCTCTCCGACTACCCCGCTAGGGATAAAGCGTGAAGCTAAGTTAAAGTCAAGTTAAGTTGTCATTTATTAATACACATAAGTAAGTTTTCTTAAATGAATGGAACTCTAGTTGATAGCTGTATAACAGTCACTCCGCTCCGCTCGCAGTGGGGTAGAGTCTAGAGGTGGTGAGGTAGAGTCGCGTCGTCGCATTACCCTAATCGCTGACTTATTGCCGGACGAGTCTGATTTAGCGTCATCATAGCTGCTTCCGACGCGAGCTCTATCACCTCCCCCCACTCTCCCCCTTACCGCCATGAGCGCGGTCTATCGACTTACGCATCGATTGTAATTTAAATCGAAAAAATATTGCAATTTAAATTGTATGTTTTTGATGCTTTCAGTTGATTGTCATAGATCATACTAGCTTTGCCCGCTTTAAGTACATGAATATTGATCTAATAAACAGAAATGACTTCTAATATGATTTTTATTACTTTAATCTGTAATATTCTAATAGGATTTTTTTACTACATTATCGTAATTTCTATAAGGACTTTAGATTGTTTTGAATTTAAAAATACTANATCCATGTATTTACTTAATATTTCTTTGAAGATCAAATCGGTCTTTATTTCTGTGTTGAATTAATTACGACTTAAACTTAACTGTTATTTTGTATGAAATATTTATTAACCTTCACTAACAATTCAATTTTGTTTACTTTATTGTTTGTACTATGAACAATAGTGCTTTAAAAATGTATATTTTTATCAATAGTCATATAACCAAGACGTTTCGAATGTCATTTTTTAGCCAATAATCTTACCAGCGCAATTGCTATATAACATTCGCAGGCAAACTAATGCCTTGAGTTCATTCAAAAGACGATAACTTTTTTTTAATGAACCGATTTTGATGAACCAAACTTTAGTAGTTAAGTTGAGTTAAAACAAAGCAATGTGAAAACTTTTAAGTAAATCGGTTCAGTACTTTCAGAGAAAAATGTGACCATACAAATAGACAGACAGACAAACAAGAAATAAAAAAAATTTTTTTTGCTTTCTATTATTCTTTTTAAGTGTCCCTATATCCATTTCAGTCAAAATTACTAAATGTACAGATAAAATATTTTTACTGTTTTATTATATTTAGAGATTTATATTTATTTATTAGCGCGATAATATTTGGTAGTATTTTTAAGTTTACGTTTACATACAAAGGCCGTTGAGACGCAGCGATACATCGTACAGCTGTAAATTTCTTCTTTTGTTTTTGGTCGTGTAATCCCGGCCTAGAATAGGATCATCCTGGTACTGGTGGTGTCGTAAAAGGCGACTAAAGTACGTGTGGTAGAGTCACAACGCCAGCAATGACAGCACGCATGGGCAGACTCGATCGGATCATTACGACCCCCGGCATTTAAGACCGGCGTTAAGCAGTGACTTTATGCCACTGCATTACGCATCAGGTAATGCCGGGCTCCGGCGCCCAACCCACCTTAAAGGCCGACAACGCACCTGCAGCACCTCTGGTGTTGCACGGGGTCGTGGGCGGCGATAATCACTTACCATCAGGTGACCCAAACGCTCGTTTGCCTTATCTTGTTGTTTGCCTTTTCCATAAAAAAAAATCTCAATCACAGCTGTAAATAAATCTTCATTTAAAAATAATGATAATATTCGATTCTGACCCGGGGGAGTGCATTATTTTATTTTCTCACTCTAGCTCTTCTAAAAACTATTTTATTATTAGATTCGACTTTGATGTCAAACTTGCTATATGTGGGATACAGATGAGAAAGCTAATAAAAAATTTTTAAAAAATTGTAACAAGGTACTATGCTATGATTAATGTGTAAATAATTACAAACCTTTATATCTTAAACTTACCTTAACTTAGCTTTACGCTTTATCCCTAGCGGGGTAGTCAGAGAGGACGAAGCGCCAAACGCTACGGTCTCTACACGCCTTTTTCGCCTCGTCCACTGTCATCAACCTCTTCATACATGCCCTCCGTTGTATTATGTAATATCTTTGATACTGTATTTTCGAAGGTCAACCGACGTCTCCCCCTACCTCTCTTACCCCTCAATTTTCATACTCACCGTGACATCTTCGCTAGTACGTAGTCGTAGTAGTAGTAATATCTACTGTTACTATTATTTTTATTTACAAAAAGCCTTTCCTTATAATTTAATTGTAAAAGAGCATAAGTGTACCTCTCCATCTATATTACTATTGCCGCCGTAGGTAGGAGGTAGGAGTTACCACTCCCGCGTATAAAGTCATATATCTTTGTGATTAATGAAAGCGTAATGGGTATCTCGGTACCTTCAAGCATCAGAGCAGGTGATGACTCGGATAAGGACTCGTCTAGTACTTTAATTATATAGAAGGTATAACATTGCTATGATAAATACGCTACAATACCAGATACATGTCGATACGACTAACGAGAGCCTCGTCTCTGATAGGAAGCTTCTCTTTACTCTTGTTTTATAATAAATATGATATGTTTACCTTTTAGTAACCATGTTGGAAATAATACATTTTTTTTCTATTTGGAAATGCCGCACTCTTTTATATTATATGTCGAAAATTCAGTAATGAGTATATGAATACACAATATTATGTAAAAAATATACCTTTTAATATTTAATATATAACAATTAAATTTTATTAAATTAAATCCAACTCAAACTTCATGGATGTTATAATTTTCGTTTTCATTTTATTAAAGTATGTATACTTGTTTCCAAATTCAAAAGCATCTTAAAGTATTATAACCTATTCGCGCCGCGGTCCTCGTCCTTTCAAATAAAGTTAACAGGACTCTCATAAAGAAAAAATATATATTTATTATCTGAATTACACGCTTCGTAGATTGCTATATACTAGTATGTATACAATGAATTTTATGTTTGTATTTCTTTTTTTAATTTCCCAGCTGCTCTTGCGCGAGCCACGTGTGTTTAAATGTATTTACTAATCAGCAAAACTATTTTTAATATTTTATAATATGTTATTAAGTTTATAACTACAGCTACACGTTATATCTTTAAGTTTAATCTATAAGAGATGCCACTTGTGGAATTAAAATTAGGTAGAATTGATGTCTTGAGTGAAGGATCACAGATAACGCATATCAGGTCGGTCTCGAGGGTGGTCCGCGCGGCGCTCAGCGCTACACCACTCTATGGTCTATATATTCTTATATTCGCGTAGCCTTCTTTATATTATTGTTATTGCAGAGTAAAGAAAAAAACTAGTAATAGTTTTCTAGTAAAAAAATTAAATAAACAAAATTCTCATATTTTAAAATAAATTTGTATCGTTTCTCACAATAAAATAAGTAAGTTTTTCAGTTAAGCTCATGTCTCTACTCAATGCGAACCATTTCTGCAATTGAAGAGGACAAACAAAGCTTCGTTTGATTAGAAGATTTAGAATATATTTATTGAATACAGTCCGTCGTACTATTAATCTTGTAAATGGCTTAATGAAGAAATCATGTCTCGCACAGCGACAATAGCGGCCTAATCAAAGGTCTCGCGGCGCGACGCTCCCCACTGCGACCCTCGCGGTGTTGAACTCCGCTATAATTAAAGTCCTTTGTGGATAATTACACGATACCGGTATGAGGTAATGATCGAGCCAATGCGTGCGCTACTTTGAGATTGATCACCTTCACTTGTAATTATAGGGTTTCTGCAAACTCTACTTTATCGAAATGTTTAGGGGAAGTTAATTTAATAATTATTATAAGATACTTTTATTAATCTCTTAAAAGTTTTTTCTATAATGAAAATACTAATTTGACGTGGGACATTCTACTGAGGAAGTTCAATCTCGTCTAAAGGAAATGTTAATTTCTAAAGAAATTTTATTGATCTGGTTAAAGAAAAACTAGTTCGGTGGCACCACTTGGCTTACGATGACTATAGATGACAGTACTTATTATATTGTGCACAATTGCTACGTAATATTATATAATATTTTCCATTTCACTTTTCTGTGAATAACTAAGTTTTTAATCAAAACGCAGGGACTTAAGATCCGTACATTAGCATGACAATCGTCGCGAGTGCTGACGAGCGTCACTAGCACCTGCCTCCGACCACTCGGGGAGGACTCACAAGGATAAGATGGTGGTGTATGATGAATTTGTCGAACGAGGATTGGTGCGAGAGCCTGAGGGCGAGACGCGCTCGTGTATTGAAATTAGAGGGTACAGCCGATAGGGACAGAGAGGACGCAGACGTCTTTGGGACAAGTCATTCTATCTAATATCAAAGCGCACGATCTTAGCGTAAGATTTATTATTATAGTTTAATATAAAAAAATACGTGGAAAAGTATATAATAAGGCTATCGTGGCGCAACGGCACATCATCTGACTGCAAACACGGTTTAAATTTATCTAGTAACAGGGCGCGACATTGAATATTGTCAATCACTCCTCATAATAATTAGATTTTTTGGTGAAAAATGGGGAAAGGGATGTCTTATCACTAGATTCCCTCCGCCTGCACTACTACATGGGGGCTACAATGTTAAACAAAATAAATGAAACTTGAACTTGAAAAACTTGAAGACCAACAGTTGCGACAGTTCTTTCATACTTCAATATTGGTGACATCATCATATAACAATATATTCTGGTTCTGTTGGTCAAGAGTTAACTTCTTGCCATCGCAAGAGTGATGAATCAAATTACATTAAAGTTTATGTCCACGCATGTACGTGTGTGTGTGTGTGTGTGTGTGTGTGTTTGTGTGTCAAATAAAAGCTTTCATGATATCGGTAGCTCAACGCGACTCAACGCATTGTCATGGTAATGACGCAATACGCAGCCTCCCGGGGACTCCCGGCTTAATTTATGTATCATTACTTCACTTATTATATCAACTTAAATTAACTTCAACCAATATTAAACTTATTTAAATACATTACGGAGAACGGAGTGTCCTTACACTACATCGTAAAGCTAAAGAAAACGACTAAAGAAAATATAATCGTCATCATTTGTCACCAGCAAGGTTATTTAAAAGTTATTCTGTATTAGACTTGACACGATGAGATCGCATTTACTGATTAAAAAAGCCCGGTCAGTATGCATTCATTTTGTATAAAATGAAAAATTATATTAAATCAGCTTCGCGCTGTATCCCATACACAGCAGAGTATGTTCCTCGAGTGGGGATCGAACCCACAACAAGTCGATTTTACAGTCAGACTCTGTGCCTCTGCGCCACGACTGGCTTGTTGTATTAAATTTTTATTTATTAATTATAAGCTTTTAATAGTTAAGCAATAACGCCAGAATTCGGCGGAAAACGGGAAACAGAGTATCTTAACACTAGATTCCCTTTGCTCTTGATGTGTGCGGTATACAGCGTGAAGCTGAATAAATACCTACGAATTTTCACTTTTCCGATTCTTTTCTTAACTTGTATTGAAAATTCCCACTTCTTTCACTGAGAAACTTGTGTTTTGTGTCTTTCAAGGAACCGTAGACCTAAATATTTTATATTCATTTCAGCTTGATACTTAATCAAAATTTTCTTAACAGGCGGACAGACGTACAATAAAGGGATCTTATAAGGGTTCAGTTATTCAAAGTTCCGTACTTTTTAAGAAAAAGTAAAGCTTATAAGATCATTTTGTTATCCGTCTGTCTGTCTGTCAGTCAACCCTTTATCTCAGGAACGCTTGAAGATATCGAGGTGAAAATCAAACCATATACTTTACAACCAATTTGGCAGCTAGAATCTACAGGTAGTACTTGAATGTTTTGAAAACTACATTTGTGGTTAAATCCTAAAAAAATTATAGCCTTAAAAGAAAACAGTAAATCTAAAAATAGTATTCTAAAAACTTGAGTAACTATAAATTACTCAAAACTTAAAGTATACGTACTACAATAATACATTATATAGGTGTAAAAGCACTCACTCCCCGCGTCAGCTATCGAAACACGACTGACGTCGAGGACCGTGCACGTGTCGGGGACATTACACGCACTTCATTATACAGCGAGGTATATTGCGGCGAATAACATTATTTTACTGTAATATATGTTAATCTTTCTATTATTATTTATTTTAAACTCAAATAAATAACTCGTCTACTGTGGATATTACGAGATGTTTATGTTCTCAAAGAAAAATAAATTAAAATATTATATATGTATACATTTGCATTTACATCTTCGCCGGGTTATAGGCAACTTGTCAGTGGCCCGAGATGACCCGCGACCGATTCCAGTTTTATTAATACCATTTAAATGTATTCCCCAGAGAGCTCATGTTACACGGTTTCTTTGAATAACTTTGAATATCTCACAGATACGACGCTCACCGCTATCATTGATTATTTAGATCGCGATAATTGAATGAAAGTCGCTTCATTATACATTAACTTCACATAGCGCCGATGCAGACGATTTATGTTCATACATACATTATAAGTCGTGTTTATGTTACTGACTTGAGCAGTAACCTTATATTTTCTAATAACATTTTTTGTACAAAATTGTTTATAACACGTGTTATTTTGTAATAAAATATTTGCATAGGATTCTTGTACATAAACTTAATTATTAAAAACTAAAAACTAAACTATGAGGCCGGTCGTGGCGCAGCGGCACGAGGTGTGACTGCAAAAACCGACTGGTTGTGGGTTCGATCCCCACTCGAGGAGATGAAATATTTACTTAAATTTATATTTCCATTTCTTCGCTCTGGTGTCGAGGTTAAGCGCGGCGTTGAGTTCTGCCACTCAACACGCAATGCCTCCAGAATTCGGCAGAAAGTGGGGAACGGAGTGTCTTAACACTA
>JAAIXJ010000144.1:0-65080 GCA_013403705.1 Heliconius hermathena | reverse complement strand
CGTATGAGTTGAAGCCGAGAGACGTAGAACGACGTTTTCTCATGTGTGAATTGTTGCTTCAACGGCAAAAGAGAAAAGGTTTTCTGCACCGTATCGTCACTGGGGATGAAAAGTGGATTCACTACGACAATCCAAAGCGAAAAAAATCGTGGGGCATGCCGGGTCACGCATCAACATCGTCGCCAAAACCAAATATCCATGGTTCTAAGCTTCTTCTCTGCATTTGGTGGGATCAGCAGGGCGTAATTTATTATGGGCTGCTTAAACCTAATGAAACTATCACGGGAGCTCGCTATCGACTTCAGTTGATGCATTTGAGTCACGCTCTGAAAGAAAAGCGGCCACTTAAATAACTTTAAATTCATCATTTCCAACTCTTCGAAATTGAGATAAAAAATGTTACATGTTCGTATATTAGTATTTAAATAAATAAATAAAGTTTTAACTATACGGGAAAGCATGAAGTTCGATATATTAGCAAGTGAGGGCGGCGAGGTCGGAGGGCGGAGGGACGCACGCTGACGCGATGCGGGCCATTATCCTACATTTTGGATTACAGTTTGTCTTCGCAGGGTTTGATTGCGTGGGTAAATATCTTTAATAGCAATTCTATAATATTTCTTTTAATTTTTTATCTCCTTTCTTATTTTTTTATTTATTATTTTGCGCCAGTCGTGGCGTAGAGGCACAAATTGTGACTGTGAACGCGACTGGTTGTAGGTTCAATCACCACTCGAGAAAATGACATATTTATTTAAATTTATGCTTCGATTTCTTCGTTCTGGTGTCGAGGCAAAGCGCGGCGTAGAGTTCCGCCACTCAACACGCATTACCAAAATTCGGCGGTAAGTGGAGAACGGAGTGTATTAACACAAGCTTCCCTCTGCCTACCCTGATACCCTGATGTGTGTGGGATATTTTTCATTTAATTATTATTCTTTTGTACAGACAGTTATTCTCACTAAGAACACTATCTAAACAAAATAGCTAAAGGTAAAACAGATTTACAATTTCATTACAAAACCGATTTATTAGACTGACTTCTAATTTACTTAAATCAAACATAAATATTAGGAACTACAAAGAGAATATATAAGTATTTCATAATACATATGACGAAAGCTCGTTTCATACTCTAACTGTCCAATGAATACGTGGATCAATCTGTGAAAGGAACATGTGATTAAAAATATCACATCGGGAGCACCAAACGTTCCAAACCCTGACGAACCATGACGTTCCAAACCATGACAGCAGGTGTCAGACATCTGGCACTCTCCTGACACCGTCACTGTGCTGCGGAGACGGAGTGTCATTCGTTCATCTAGATACGTGACACTTGTGGCGTCTATCAGAGACATTGATTGCATGAAACAATCGACTACTGCATTGTGTCAAAAACTGTTTTGAAGTATACCTACAATAATCATTGTGGTGACTATTTAAATAACATGTTTTTTTTATATTATATTATTTTCATATAATAATATTTATTAAACTATCTTACGTTTACTAAACACATGGTAACCTAAAAACTAGGAGATGTCGCACTTCAACATTCATTTTGGACAATTTTAATATTTGCAATGAATCCATTCAATCAATACATAATATAGATAGATATTAAAGCGACATATCGCAGGGAGGCTCACCCGCGGCTACGATGTATACGATGCACGCATGTCGCGTTGTGGCCCGCGGGCGTCGAATCTGGGAACTACCGCGTGACGGGGATTAATTGATGGAAATCTCCAACTTAATATAGAAGGTATAACTTGAATTATTGCGTTCTAAGTGCGTGGTACGGTATTAATGGTTGTCATTCAGATTGTATCTTTTAAAGATCCGTTCAAATGAATATTTGTTATTAATTTAAGCTTGAAACCTTCAAGTGATCTTAAGAAAAGTGGTTGTGATAGGCGGGCTGAGAGCAAAGCAGGGCAAACAGTAAGGGTAAGGGTTTAATTCTTTTTTCTTTCCAAGAAACCTAAAAATACAATTCAAATAGAATTAAACCTACTACAAATAATTTACTTATATTCTATTTACTTATTATTATATTAGTAAGTATACTGCAAAGACCGCTCGCGTTTACACAACTGCTTTCGACGTAAGCTGTACCCACGAGTATGTATGTGTAGTCGTGAAAATCAAGTTATATATTATATTCGTTAGTTAAATGAAAAAAAATTATACATTCATAATGCTCCAGATGAGAGACAGGTCTCGTGCGATATCTAGACTCTAATATCTAATCCAATTCCGAGCGTCCCGCTCTGTGCGCTCTGTGCGGCCGATAGATGTATCTTCTAAAACTGATTAGTAATGACACGATCGTATCTACCGAGAACAAGCTTGCTTCGTTTATTTGAACGTTAAAAATATCTCAAGCATTCGTGTTAAGAAACAAAAAACATTGAGTCGTTTTGGTTAGAGATCCTTCTCTCACCTCAAATTGTATCATTCCTTTGGGGAAATGGCCAATAACTTTAACTTTGATCCAGTCAATATCACGAACTAAATGAAAGGTTGAATTATGCATAAGCTAGAGCTAAGTAAAATATCGGTGACAGTAGGTCTCCTGGACGTGAAGGGCGCGGCGACTGTCTGCTGCAACAGCTGCGTGTTGAGCTGTCCGTAAGTAAGCTGCGGCGCGTCGTGTAAGTGCTGAGCCCACATTGACACTACTAGCTTTCTATAAATTATTCAAATATTCTAATATATATTTCTATTCTAACATTCCAATATACTGATACAATTTACATAACCTATATGTTTTAATTATATTAAAGCATAAGCATAAAGATAATGAAGCACTTGTTAAAAAAATAATATGATCTTTAAAGATGAACCATAATTGATAAAAATGAACTTGTACCACTTGTTTCGTAACTTGTAGATCGTATCTATTCCTAATTTTATCTCACGTGATTGTATCTGAATGTAAAGTTAGTTACGATTGTAATAGCAGACGACAGTTCAATAAAACGTAACATTTAATTTCTAGTGAAGTGAGTGTTTAGTTTCCCTCGCCCTCCCTTGCCCCCCCTCGCCCTCCCTCGCCTTCCCTCGCCCTCCCTGGCCTGCTCTGAAGGACGCTGGTCGGTGTCGGTGCGCCGTGAGATGCCACGATACTGCTAAGGAGACACGCCGCCGGACCTCGCCGGACCACGCGGGGCGGCTCGTGTAGTGCTGGAGATCTTACTATTGTTACTTAGAAATAAAAATAAAAGAAGTATTAAGTAACGTAATGTTAAAAATCTGTTTAGATTTACTCAAAGTTAAATGTTAAAAAAGATAAAAGTTCATTTAATTTCATAATAAATGTATTTCAAGAGTCCGCGCGTTGGAGGCTAGTGTCACAAGGAAGTTCAATTACTACACTTCGACGAGCTGTCCGCGCGCGTTAGCGGCGCTACTGCGCTGAGTGACTTGCATTTGTCAACAGTCCTCTGCTCCGGCACTCTCGACCGCCTCCCTCCGTCTCCCTCTCGTCAAAAATATTGGAGCTCTCGAAGCTATTGTGTTCTCCCGCTGAGTGCTGACCATTAATTCCCATCTCACAGCTATTACGTTTCCTGTCAACTTAATACATATGTCATATGCACTAGTTTTTGCACCCGAGTTGTTAATTATGTATGTATGTATGTACATAATTCCTTGTATAGTATTTGATGTTTTAATGGATTTGATAAAAATAGAACTATCAGTAATACTCGTAACAAAATATTCCCCAAAATTGACCCACCACTAAGACTTGATGCGCCGGCGGGGGCGGTCGACGTGACCTCAGGACTATACTGTCCCCTCTCTCCAATCAACGCGACCGCACGTCCACTTCTCACTCGTTGCAGTTGCTGCTGATTGATCACAGTTACTTATCATACTGGTTTAGGATACTAACACTACGAGTACGTATAATAATTAAATATCATCGCTCGATATCCCCAATAGAGTACTTACGTGAGTTATTTATAATTCCAAAGTAGGTGCACATGTGCATGTATATGTAGTACATGTATCTACCTGCTGGAGCTTGTTTAAAATATATGTAAGTAAGAACTTAATTTTAAATGTATTTTTGTGCTCGCGGATAATGCAAAGAGTGTATTAGATACCCTAAAATATGTTAAACAGGATCCAAATTGCCACTATAGTCGAAATTTCACCGTATAAATTACAAAAAAAGACAAAATCTAAATCCGTCCAAATTCAACATTAGGACGATTAAGTCAAAGCTGTCGGGTGCTCGCCAGCACGTCCCCCGCACGGACGCTCCTCTCGCTCCTCCTGCTCCTCACGCGCGCGTCACACAGATCTAATTCATCACGTTATCATATTCATAAATCATCTTCCGAATCGACATGTTACTACTTAAAATACCGCATACTCGTACATATTTTGCTATTACTGAAACTTTGTTCAATAAATATTACAAGCGCCGTTTGTTACGCTTTAAAAGAAAATTGTATATTTTGTTTCTAATTTAATAAATGTATTAACAGCATGTGATACCAAAACGATAAAGTTAAATAATATTCAAATGATTTCAAACAAATAATTTAATTTATCATATTGTATTATATTAGAGGACCGCCTACGAATATTTCACCTTTCCATATCTGTAATTGGAGAAAGCGAATACAAGATAAAAAGTAACAAGAAAAATAATCTTTTTTTAAGTGGACAATAAACGAATGAAGCGTCTTATCAGCCTAATGTTTTACTCTCTTTACAATAAAAATATTTATTGGTATTCTGATAACACAATCAACGCCTTTTATGAGAAAAGTGAAGTCGTAAATAAAGTGTAAAGTTACGTTCTTTAATGAGATATATGACTACAATACCTTTTTATTATAATTGTTTTGAATTTATTTCATCATCTTATATCGACTCAGGTAACGACGACGTCTTACGTGTACAGTTAACCGAGCTACTAACTGAAGCTGAAAAATTGTTTGATTAAATGCGCTAATCTCAGATAGTAATTGTTTTAATTGAAAAAACTATTTTTGTGTGTGATAGTTTACCTATGGAAGAAGGTTGTAGGCTATGTTAGATCATGTCAATCGTTTCAATATATCTCTCTGTAGTGTAGTGTCAGGTACCATACACAATGGTACCATACACAATTTTCAGTTCATTCCAATTGACAACGAAGGCGAAGCGTCGGGGAAAAGCTGTATAGCTTTTCTGCGACTAGAAAATATATTATTGAGGTGAGTCGTGGCACAGGGACACAGCGCGTATTATACGCGACTGTCGACTATCTTAACTCTAGGCTCCCTCGGCCTACCCACCTCCATGCACGTGCAGGGTACATAAGGACGCCTTTCATACTCATTCCATTGTGAACTGTTTTTAGGCAGTTCTATGTCACCTAGAATCAAACATCTGTTCGCTTTACGACCGCACTTCTTAAGTTTTTAGTACTTGCTGCGTGCCGTAGGTTTACAGTTTTTTTTTTGATATAACATACCTTCAAAAAAGTTATGTCCCTTTTAAGCTACATCTGTATTAGGAAAGAAAAAGATATTTAAAAATTAAACTGACCAACTGGATACCTATTATGGTCATTCGGGGAAAGTAAACGCAGTGAATAAGTGGACGCACTGCCTGTCTCTCAAAATCCCGACGCGAGGGTAGTGTGTTCGTTTGACTAATTGAAAGCGCCAGAGTGACAACACAAACGCGTTATGTCAATACAGCGCACGACGCTTCCTTTTTTATTATATCATTTGAATCCATTTTCATTTGATTAAATCAATCATATTGATTTGCTCAAAACTTTCTGGATTTTAAAAAACCGTATTAATTATGAAATCGTGAACTACTTACTTACAAGTAAGTCGATTAATATTCATGAAATACATATTCCAGCGGATAACCGTGAGATTCATTTGTGTAAATGTTTTGTAGTTCGGATGTTTAATAGTGCGAATATTGGCTTGTCGGGGAAAGTGTGCGCGTTTAAGAGTATGTGTTTCGGATCATTATAGATATACGGTTCAACTAATTTTAAATTTGTTAAAGCTTACTTCAAATTTTTAGTTTTAATTTCCTTTGTTTTGAATTGAAAATAGTACAGTTATACTTATTAGTATAAGTTTTGTCTAAAGCCGAAATGCTTAATTATAGTGTCATTTTAATTTATGTTTAAAGAAATATTGATTACTTTTAGGTAATAGAAAAAAAAAATTAATTTTGTTTACATAGCCAGAGCTTTCACTTTTCTTTTTATTTTGATGTATAAACTAGCAATGCTTATTCTGAAATAATACTTTTACTTTCCTAATTACTCTCTTTTATTGCAGAGTGAGACTTTAAAAGTCCAAGTATGATTTACAATTTGCCTCATTTAAATTAAATCATTTTCTAGACATGACTTAGCTTCCGACAAATTTTATCACCACGATACAACTATTTTACCACGAAATTTAGCACACTTGCTAAAAAGCCTAAATGATTGATCATATTCAAATGTTAGCCAATTATAACAATAATACATATATACATGACAGACTGATTTCTTATTTATATTACATAAGTGCATATATTTGTTATCACTAAAATAACACAATATTTATTGTTATTTCACGAAAAGGTTAATTCTGTTCTTAATATTTTGATATTTAGTGAATTTAAATTATGAATTTAACCATGCGGGCTATTTCACATATTAATTTAAAATTTAGATTTTAAGTTGTCAATTTATCATTTATCTTCTTGTATAATATATAAAAGAATATAGTAAAATAATTGTTTGGACAAGTTATTTGATAGTATAATTATAAAAGTAAACATTTTAGTATGGAGGACGAGTGGAGGGCGTCGCGTAATTACAGCGCACGGCACGTTTTGTATGGTAAGAGGCGACTTCCGGCCGATAGTAACCTGACATTACACAACACTGCTAATTACCCTCCAACACTTGCCGCTATCATTCTATTCACACGCCTCATCTATCGCTGTAATATAATATTTTCTTTTTATTTGACTTGCTTCGCGAACAAAGAGAACGGGGTACGAGGTCTAACGCTACGGTCTCTGCATACCTCCTTCGCTTCGTCTACTATCATCTCAGGGGGCCACACGCTTATTGTTTGACCTTCCTCCAGTATCATTGATACTGTGTTCTTAAAGATTAACCGATGTCTCCCCTTGTCGCTCTTACCACTCACTCTTGTGTCATGAATCTTAACTAATTCTTTCATTGCGTCTACAAAACCGCACTGCTCTATTTGTAAAGTACTCGTAGTTGCGGAGACGACGAAGTGTGTCAGTTGAGTGAAGGAGGTCTCAAGAAATGTACTTCTACTCAGAAAAGTGCGACATCGTTTTGAAAACAAAACGGAAATAAAACCGAGGATAGAGTGTGCTCCAGGCGGCCGCGTCCTCTCAACGGCACTCCCGCGTCTACTGCCTCCTCCGCCGCCACTGCGGGCCACGGGGGACCCTCGTGAGGCGCTTATTAAGTTGCACCACATTGCGAGCGGCGCCTTGAAATTATAAGCTTCCTTGTATGTATTTAAGAAAACATGTAAAGAATGCAACTTAAAAAAAGGAAAACTACTTTTGTGATTTTTAAGGTATATATATATATATATATATATATATATATATATATATATATATATATGTATTGTTTTCTCTAGCTAGTAGATAAGCAGGCCTAAAGTAAACAATATCGTGTCTGGGAGGAAAAACGAATTTCATGATATTTGTATTATAAGTACGATAAAACCATTTGATTTTGTTCTCTACAACATCAATCATATAGAATCATTTTGAATCAAAAAGAATCTTTTCTTTTTGGGTCCAAATGATTCTAGAACAAGTCTGTATTATTATTTAACCTCTTCATGCATACTTGTATATTATAAATTGTAAATTATCGAACAAGAACCAATATTTCCTTGTAAATAGTTGTTAACAAGCACCACGCGCGGGCCGGGCGGCGGCGGTGGCGGCGGCGGCGCGGGCGATACATTATCATGCAAAGTTGCTTACTTCGCCGTCGCTCTGAGCGCGCCCCAACTTGTGCTGTCTGCGACCAAATTAAGTTCGTCTTTCATAGCTTTTGCCAAAATTGCGTTCTGTACATTAAAAATATTATAACTCACAATTCTTTTTTTTTTATTTTTGCAGCAAATCGTGTCGTAAACGAGTACTTTGGTTCATTGCATTAGACGTAATCTAATAGGGTTGACCAAAATTAGTTACATTTTGTTTCCAATTTAGTACGGAGACTAAAATTATGTCTTCAAAATGTTGTAAAATGTAGAAATATGAGACTGCGTTATGTCCAACTGATGTCGGTTATGATGATCAAAATGTTAACAACACTAACAGTCACTCCAGCAAATTAAAATACACCATCCATTGCTCTACATAAAAAAAATTGAAACATTATTAATCGAAAATATAGTTTGATATTATAGTAAAGTTGTTGTACCGTGTATCGTATATACAGTCATATCGTATATAGTACCGTGTGAGGAGGTGTCGGTCGGGGCGGAGCGCCGCCTGCGACCGAACACTCGTCATTATCAGTGTGTGCTTCCCGAAACTTGAACGAAAACTAAATTACACACTAATGTTACGATTTTAACTAAAATATAGCATTTAGGCCAGCATTATATCAGTCGTAATAGGAGTTTAATAGGTGTCCGCTTTGTTACGTCGAGTTCAGGTAAAAATATTAACGTCTTATAAATTATTAGTTACGCAAGTGGACACGCCGAAGTGTAGCCAGATGACGCTTTCCTTGACTTTACACATTTTTTATTTTATTAACTGTATGTCGCTATAGCAATAGGAACAACAATACAATAGGTGCAATAAATTAATTTTATGTAAAAAAATAATGCAACAACATGATGGTAAACTTGTTTACTGATTTAATATATATCTGCTCGCTAAGTTGAAACAAATAATGAGTGGTATTGAATAAATATATAAGCGTGTCCTCTGTTTGTCACAATCGAAACATATACTCAAAAATTATTTTTTAACAAAAAGAACGTCGGTTCATACAACGAATTAAAAAGTAAAAAATAATTTTACGTAAAGTAAAACGTACTTTGATTTTATACTTATTTAGAAAACGTATAAAAATTTTAACGTAGCGGGACTCGAACCCGCGCCTCCTGGAAACCGACCAGGCGCTCTGACTACTAAGCCATACGTTCTCATCAAGCTACTTCGAAATTTTTATACGCTTGTTACAACTTATTTATTGATAAGACACACATACACAGAACAACAAAGTGATCCAAGAAGTGTCCCATCTTTACCTTTACAGGTAAGGAACCCTAAAAAGATTTTTGTCTCACTTCTAAGTTTCTTAAATACTTAATTATTTGTTCAAACTTCACTGATTTTATATGTTTCAAAATGTTAGTCGAACTTTCACAATCAAAAATGCTTTACTCGTGATTGTGAACATTTTATATTTAACACGCACTTTGTGCTCCGATCTAGTCCCCAATTTCCATAAAAAACTCTTGTAATCCAAAGATTTCACCAACAATATTTTCATTACGCACTCGAGGGCTCTTGGCAAAAAACAAGATTACTTTCTAAAGTATGAACCGAAACGACGCTTAAGCGCGGCTAACTCAATTTACGCGCAATTCAGGCGGGGCCTCGCTGACGCCCCGCGCCGCGCCCCAGGAGGAGACTCGGAGGGTGATAATGGCAGAAATTACGGAGATGATTTGTGACCATCTGGACCACGACATTGTCATTGTCATTTACAAGTTACTTAGTTCTAAATATTCGTTTTGGTACATCTACGTTTGCGTTGTTAGTATCTACCACATTCATCAGCTTTCCTTTATTTGCCGCAAATTTAACAGAAATAGTATTTTGTGTGTTTATATATTATTGACTGTAAACTATATCTTTCTAGAGCCTTGCACTTTTACATCGGGTATATATAATTATGTTCTTTTGTTGCCTGCACTTTGCTATATTGTATAATAAAATTTTATTGTATAGTAAAATGAATATATGTAGTTTTATTTATAGCAATACTAGGAGAAGGAGGGGCTGATCGTACTGAAAGCTCAATATTTTATTAAAGAGACTTACACTGTGAAGTAAATAAACGATTGGACAATTGAAACTCGAAAACGAGGACAAACAAATACCTAAAGCCTCATTCTGAACTCGGCCTCGGCGGTGCTTAGTTCGTTACGTGATCCGAAATATTGAATTGTGCTACTTGCTTTCTACTTGAAACGTAACCGTCTATAGACTTTTCAAATAACTAAATGTACTTATTATACTTCTTCATTAACCTCTTATTGACAAAACTTCAATATTTAAAATGATCATCGTTTGCGAATGAACACTGAACATACAAATTTCACGAGTTGTCGACGATCGAGCTTATGAGAACAGTCACACACGACATGGTGGCGTGCGTTGATTGCGTGTAAACTGTAAACGACCTCATATAACATACTCCCCGCGTGTTTGTGCATCTACTTGTAGAACACACCGCGCGGCGTGATGATCTTACAGGAAAATATATGCCTCATCGTACAATATATGTCTATTACAAAAAACAATAAACATTATACACAATACTTTATAATGTAGATAACTTTAAGTTATAATTAAGATATTTTTTGTGTTTTAACAAACATCTTGTGCTACAATTGTGACGATACAACATCCCAAATTTGTTGTCAAAGCAGGTCATGAGTTCGAGCACGCGGAGCACTTCAAATAATAAAAACTGTTTGCGGACGTAATTGAATGTAAAATGAGTTCAATGAGGGCGGAGGGCGGAGAGCGGAGATCAAAGCGACGCCACAGGCCGCGTTTGTACGGTGTCTTAATTCATTTGAGAGAAGTGCTGCCCCTCGACCCTCGCGCCCTCACAGCTCACAAAGCGTCAAAGATTTTGTTACAATTTAGAAAAATCTAATGTACTTTGTATTTCGCTTTAACAAAGTAAAAAGTGAGAGAATGGATTATTAAATCCTTCTAATGTTTCATTTCATGTCAATGGAAAAAAAGCCTTATGTTAATGTGCTGTGCTGTGCTGCGCTGCAATGCCGAATATTTTTATTTATTTTTAGGGAGAGGTTCCCGAAACACATGCGTGCATCGCGTCGCGCGCGCGTCGCCTGTTTCTAAAGATTATCCGGATTATCTGCACTCCGTCGACGTCGCGTTGTCGCACGCGCCGTCTGTGAGCGCCTTTACATACTCAGTTGAACGTATCAATATGATATGAGAAAAAAATGTTAACGTACCAATCTTTACATACTACGCATAAACCAAAAACGAATAATGAAAGTATAAAAAAAGCTTTTTGACGGTGCCGCTCATTTTCTTGTGACTTGCGACGCTCCGTTAATACGAGAGTCAGCCGACCGCATATTTAGATACTGATAATGTTCCTCCTACATCAGGCTTCAGGGTGCCGCGTTATTCATATTACTGGAATGTGGAGATTATTAATGAAACAGTTGTTTCAGATATTTGTTGCAATTGTCATTCTTTCTATTAATTAGTATCAGTCATTGAACATGTGCACTATGTACACACATACACACATACATTCATATTTCTCTTAACTGAGCTAAAGAACTAGAAATATTTTTTGACCAAAGACTTACATATACTCGTATTATTGTTGTTTAAAAAAGATCGATCCTCGATATTAAAAAAATAGATATCGGTGTGTAGATATATCGTAATCGTTGAAGTATCACATTACTAAAATTTAGTAATGTGATACTTCAACGATTACGATTCTGTATTTAATACAGATATCAAGAACGGCATGAAGAGTCCTCGTTAATAGTACTCTGGCAACAATACTGGCTGAGAGACTAGCTTAAGAGATTACTTTGATAAAATATTATTAAAAGCGATCTGTATAAGCATTTTATTTTGCGCGCCTCGTTACCAAAACGAGAAAATTTAAATATTAAATATTTTATTCCCCCGAGTGGATTTCGAACACACACCCGTCGCGTACAGTAGTACCCCTGTGGCCCTGCACCACGACTACTCGATCTAATAATGTTGATAAAATATATCTATTAAAATAGTAAATTAATTTAGAGGTTTAGGTTAAGGACAATTGCTCTGTAGGACGTCACAGATTACTTATTTTTCCGAGCTTATTGAAGTTGCTAGGCGTGTCGTGGTATAGGCGCGGTACTTTAAGTACTTACATACCTTTGACGCATATTTTGTCACTCTCGCCACTCACGCTCGATAAGTACTCTCAGCTCTTATATCAGCGTTTTTTGATATTATGCGAAAAAGTGAATAATTTCCTTGCGACGCCGCGTGAGCAGGAGCGAGCAGCGCAATAGGGTTATATGGAAGAGAGCTGCTATTGGGTTATTTGTGCGCCGATAGCTGGTACAAAGCGTGCTGAAGCGGCACTCGAGTGACGTCACGACGTCGCTGAGGACCACTCCAGCCGCCGCACCGTCTCGTGTCTATTCTGATAGCCAATATATAAAACGAGGTGTACATAC
Organism: Heliconius hermathena; assembly: GCA_013403705.1. Taxonomy (NCBI): domain Eukaryota; kingdom Metazoa; phylum Arthropoda; class Insecta; order Lepidoptera; family Nymphalidae; genus Heliconius; species Heliconius hermathena. The sequence goes on along the minus strand of JAAIXJ010000144.1, from coordinate 52,565 downwards.
CATACATGTACATATTACTATTTTAAGTCAAACTAATATAGGAACGTCTTTACGTTATCTTTACATATATGACTATTTAGCAACTTTAGTTAAGAACTAAACTAAACTAGCTTCACGCTGTATCCCTAGCGAAGTAGTCAGAGAGAACGGGGCGCCAAACGCTCTCTGTATACCTCTTTCGCCTCGTCCACTGTCATCAACCTCTTCATACACACCCTCCGGGGGGTCCTCATGCTTTTTACGTGACCTTCCTTTTCTGTCATATTTTTTTGTCACTTTTTCATCATTCACTCATTTGACGTGCCAAAACTACTTTTGTTAAAATGTTGTAAATATAACTTTTTCAGGCCCTCCCGGTCCTCCCGGCAAGCGCGGTAAGAAAGGCAAGAAGGGAGACTCTGGCGAGCCAGGACCACCGGTATGTATTGTTTTACAACTTAAAACCATTTATTTCACTATTATAAATAATACATGAAATATTATAAATATATACAAATTGCATCACTATTGAACCTACAATTGTTTTGTACGTTTACAAAATAATATATTTTATTATTTGATGATATGTTTTCGCTTGTTGGCTATATAACTGCTTAAGTATATTTTAATTTCTTTGCAGGGGTTAATGGGAGCGCCGGGGAAAAATGGATTCCCGGTACATTTTTTATTTATTATATTTATTTCTTTTCTTTCTATTAAGATTATTTTAATATTTACGTTTTTAAATATTTGCTTCATTTTTATTATTTTTATCCTCTGCAAGTTGTAAGCTAGATGCGTACAATGATATTTAAGTTGAATACTTGTGCTCGATTAAGTACAATATGTTCAGACGAAGGGGAATGTGTTATCACCATTAAAGTAGTTTGAAAAATTAACTTTCTTAATTAATAGTTTGGTTAGTTCACTGACTGCAGTGATACATTATAGATTTGTGTAGATTTTGGTAAATCTTGTACTTGGGAGACTTATTTAATGATAGGTGTGTGGTGGGCAGCTCAAAGATACGGATTGACGTTTCAGGGGAGCAAGGGAGAGAAAGGCGAACGCGGCTTTATGGTAAGCGCCGGCCACGGCCGGACCCCGTAGTGCCCCGCCGCCCCCTAGTCACTGACCCGTGCTCTGACCGGCTTCGTCCTTACCGCTGCTGCCTCTAAATTGATGTCACCAAGAGCACAAGCTCTACGTTAAAAGTTATTATCAAAGAGAGGGTAGTCGTAAGGAGCCTGCCGGGCAACAGCCCAGTAGAGCCCTCGGGCTTTAGTTACGTAGATCTAACATAGTGGGATTTCTGCTTAATGGCATTCCGGTTGTTATAACTTTTTGGGTTATTGTCACTTACTCCGTAACCGCGAACTGACCGCATTCAACTAACCTCTCGCTTGCGTACTTCAGAGTTGTGTGTTAGCCACACTTACGTGTGTTCTTCTGGATACTAATCATAATTTTTTCTTACCAACATATCTAGAGTTTAAAAGATTTTTAACTTTCACTAATTAAGATATCTATCTAAATATACAATGTATGATATATATGTTATAATATATTATTTTAATATTTTTCAGGGACCAATTGGCTTAGACGGGCCTAAGGGTGACCCGGTACGTATTGTCATACATTTTTTTTCCGCTTCATGCGTTATCCCGCATTATAGCAAGGTAGGCATAGGGGACCTAGTCTTAAGACAATCCGTTTTCCACCTCCCGCCTAATTTTGGAGGCATTACGGATTATATTAATAGTTAATAATTCAACTGAGTGGGGATCGAATCTACAACCGTTGCGTTAAAGTCACACGCTTGTGCCCACGACGGCCTATTATTTAAAATTAACTTACAAAGATTTTTATTCAGTTAGATCTAAGTATAAAGTTGAAATATAGTTTAATATGTAACTAATAATGTAAACATAAATAAACACATTGAATCAAAATTCAGATATTTTTAATTTATTTTTAACATAATATTATAAAACGTTATAGGGACGACCCGGAGACAAGGGACAGAAAGGCGAACACGGCAGTCCTGGCTTCGACGTCTTCTCAGCTGTCAAGGTACAATACGAGTACATGGCTTCGTGCTCCGTTACGTATATATTTAAACAACTGAATAACTTGTATCAACACGTAAAAGACATGTTTATTGTTCCGGCGGTTGCAGGGGGTCAAAAGATCAGTGGACAACTTTAAGATGAGCCCCTACACCACCGCGGAGATCATAGCCGTGAAGGTACCCGCCGTAGCGCCCAGCCGGCATGCCTATAGACGCGACTGTACCTTTGCCTTAATTGTTTTATTTCATTCGAGCAGTGGAAATCTTTTAGCTTCTGTTACAAAAACTATTTTGCGCTTTTGTTTTTGTCAGATGTTTTATGATTTATTAAATAATTTCATAATTTTAAAGGTAGATAGGAATTTTGTATTAAATATGTATGTTTAGCTATTTTATTTTGTCTGACATTACTGCTAATACATCTCTCGCAACGCACTATGTGCAATGATATTATATCAGTAGAATGTTTTCAATAATGCGAATAAAACGAACAGAATGTGTTGCGAAAGATGTGTTGGTGGCAGGTGTCCGGGCGGCTTGTGTGTGTGCGACTGACGCGGTGTATCCGCAGGGCCTGCAGGCGGCCGGACACAACATCTCCGCGCAATCCGTCATACAGCTCAAGGTGAGTCCCCGCCCCGCGCTGTCTCTACCGGCAGCACGGAGACAGCAGCTTCTTATGAGATTGTCATTGATAAATCAGTCTTTGAAACTACCTAAAGTTTTATAAATTCATCGGAAATTAAATTAAATATCTTGTCTTCTTACTTATTTCTTCTACTTAATACTTTTCTTCCAAAATCCAAAATAACTAAAAAATCACCTTTATCGATCGCAAGCTAATTATAGCTTGGAATATTATTAATTAAAATGATAAAATAAAAAATACAATAGAGTCTACATTTTTAGAAAAATGTAGAATGTAGAATATTTAGAATTAAATGTAGAATCTGTCCGTCTGTTGGTCTGCATACCTCTATGTGATTGCATGATACTTTTAATTATTTGATCAACATTTGCATGTATGCGTTATTTTTTAGTGTTGTGTTAATTTAGCACATAGTAAATATTATTTTTACACAAAAATAATTAACATTAAAGAAAATTAACAGTAAATTAGGAGATAAGAAGTTAAAAGTAAAGTTAAAAGTCTAATCTTATACCTTTGTATATTATAATGATTTAATAATACTTTCATCAATAATTAGTGCGTGCTAAATAAAGGATTTGCCACAATATAGGATGTAAGTCGATCGAGGAGCGACGCTTGTCTATGGGTAGGGGACCTCAGAACCTATCCATTTCACCCCCATGTCCCTTCTTACCATATTATAGTAAAATTATCACCCTATAATTCTTGGAAATAACAACAAAATAAAAATCATTTTTTAAAACAAAAACTCAGGGGCTGTAGCTAAAAAATATTACTGGTGATTCTTTTCCACACGTAGTTTTAAAAACTATTGATATTTATAGGAAACAATCTCAAGTTTCATAAGACTAGCTCGTGGATAACTAAAAATTAAGAAACTTACTTGAATCATGAAATAGTAAAAAAAAATATTTTTATAATAAGAATTCTTATTATAAGAATAATTTTTTTCTGTAATAGTTTAAGGTAGTGGATAGGGGACCTCTATTCATAGAACAACTATCGATCGAGTTACAACCTGTATATAAGATTATAATACATACATGTTTAAAATTCTAAGTGTATTCTAATGTTGAGAAAACACTTCATTTAAATGGTTTACAAGAAAAAAATATTTTTTTAAAAGTGATATTTAATGTGGTAAGGGAGAGCCAGGAGAGCCGGGAGCCCCAGGCCCACCGGGGCCGCCAGGCGCAGAGGGCATCGCGGGCGCAGAGGGACGGGTAGGTCCCGCAGGGGTGCCCGGTGCACCCGGCGCGCTCGGTCCACCTGGCCCCATAGGCCCCGCCGGCCCCATAGGACCACCCGGGCCTAGCGGACATAAGGTACAATAATCCAATCTATACTTATAATAAAATCGTAACTGATCTGTACATAAAAGATATATGAGAAAAATAATTCCTGGGGACATTAATTAGTGTAATAGAACCCAAAACAATATATATATATATTTTTTAATGTCTTGAGATTTTCAAATTTATGGTCAACTTCGAAATTTACACGGACAAGATAGCTGAACGCTGAAATATAGAGATAACTGTGGAGCAACATAAAGACAAATTTTTATCACGGATTTATAGCGGAATCGAAATTTATGTGAAATAACTAAACACTTTTCTATAAAATACGACAATTTTTGAGAATAAAATCAAATAAATTCCCAAAAGACTTAAATTACGATTGATTATTGCATAGCAATTTTAATAATCATACTAATCATTTTTTTTTTCTCTTAAGGATACTTAAATAAATATTCGTATATTTTAACCAGGTAAAGCCGCGTGGTTTAACCAGGTAAAAGTACTATAATATTCTTTTCTTATAATACTCTCTTAAAGGTACTATAGTACTCTTGAATGGTGAACCCGTAGTTCCTGTCGATTCTACGGTATTTCTCAGTATCACCATAGACTCCAAATTACAGTGGGGACCCCATATTGATGGATTGGCGAATAGACTTAGCTCTGCAACTTTCGCGGTCAAAAAAATTAGATCATTAACTGACGTAGAAACGGCTCGACTTGTTACTTACTTCAGTTACATCCATAGTATTATGTCCTATGGGATTTTACTTTGGGGTAATGCAGCCGGTATTCAACCAATATTTGTCCTGCGGACGCGAGCTATTCGTGCAATCTATAACTTAGGTCCTAAAGACTCCTTAAGGCAAAACTTTAAAGAAATTAGTATATTGACAGTTGCATCGCAATATATTTTTGAAAATGTTATGTATGTTAAGAAAAACATTAATAATTTTATCAAAATTAGTGATTTTCATAATATTAACACTAGAAATAGGCATAATCTTGGTGCACCTGTAACTCGGTTGCATCGAATCCGTAATTCTTTTATGGGACAATGTGTACGCTTTTACAATAGGATCCCAGAAAACGTCAGAGAATTTTCTATATCACGATTTAAAAAAATTGTGAAAAGACGTTTATGTGTTAAAGATTATTACCAAATTAATGATTTTGTAAATGATAACACGCCTTGGGAATGAAATGCTCGCTCCAGTCTGTTTCAAAGGTATCATTATCACAGATAATTAAATATGTATTTGTTTAAAATTGATTTTAAAAAATAGGTCCCGCTGAGTTTCTTGCGCCGGTTCTTCTCAGGTCTGAGGCATTAACTTTAGTGAACTGCTGGTAAATTTGCCATTCAAAAAATGAAGCATGTAACTTCTTATTTTGAATAAAATTATTTGAATTTGAATTTAAATTTGAATAATATACTTATTTTATAATTCAAAAGTTCTTGCGATAATTAACATACTGTACCCGAACCCATGGGACAAAAGGAAAAGAATTCAAAAAAAGGTTATTTTATAAGTCACAATTGATAGAACTTAATATATTATATTGAGTAAAAAAATATCTATAGAATTATAGATTTAAATAATATTATTCTCTCTATAGTTTATTTTTTAGTTAATCAACTTCACGCTGTATCCCGCAAACAGGAAGGTAGGCAGAGCGAGCCTAGTGTTAAGACACTCCGTTCCCCCCTTTCCGGCTAATTTTGGAGGCATTGCGTTGAGTGACGGAACTTATTTGTACTTACGCTTTGCCTCAACACTAGGGCGAAGAAATGTAAATATAAATTTAAATAAATATTTTATTTCCTCGAGTGGAGATCGAACCAATCGCGCTTATAGTTACATTTTGGGCCCCTGCGCCACGACTGGCCTCAATTAATAATAATTATTATTTAAATTTATCTATTTCAACGACGATTTTTCTAATTTTATAAATTAGACATTGTATCTGTGTGCAGTGGAAAAAAAATAAATATAATAATCAAAAGTAAAAGTTGTTTTCATATTCAAAGCCAGAAACATTGTAAAAATCAAACTTCAAATCTTAAAATTTTTCCATTCGCCTTATTTTACAGATTATTTTCTTAATTCTCATAATAATGTTTAATTACTTGATTAGTAAAAACATCCAAAAGCTAACTTGTTCTCAAACTTGACACGCATTTTAATACCATAGAAATAAAGTACTGTAATAAATTATAGAGCATAGGTACTGCGAACATTTTACACTAAAATGTGATTATATCTCACAGTTTACAAATTAAAAAGTTACAAAGAGTTTTAGAAACAGTATTTGTTTGTTTACATTTTGTCTCGTGTCTAAATTAATAGAATATAGATATCTACACAAGCAATCAAGTAGATAAACATGAATATAATATGTATAATTTAAATATTTCAGGGAGACAAAGGAGACAAAGGCGAGCGAGGCTTCACGACGACGCTAAAGGGCGACGCTTTTCCTACTGGCATCATCGAGGGCCCGCCCGGACCGCCCGGACCTCCTGGTAATTTACCTTTTATAGTATACTATGTTCAAGAAGCGTGAACTAGAAATAAATGGTAAACTAGTAATTGTAATTGTAGCTTTTCATCTATCAACATTTGAGAAATTAAGGAAAGTCAGATTTTTTTAGAATTTTAGTCTCCGCTTAAATTAGAACTAATTAAACTAATACCACGCCGCTACAACCGAGTGTCGAATACACGAGCTTAGCTTAGTGGCTTATGGTTTTTATTTGCTATTTCTAATCACTAACTTTAAAACGAATAAGGGGAAAGATTTCTTCATTATTTAATTAATGAATTTAACAATTAAAAGCAATCTTAATCCTGTTCATTAAATCAGTTCACACCCAGAATAGTTATTTTTTTTCTTTTGTACATGTTATTTGCATCGGTTAAATAATTTGGTTTGCGTTTACGTCTCCCCCATTCGGTATCATTTACGTGCTCAATTTGTTTAAAGTTTCAAACTTAGTCTTCTTCGGTTAGAATAATGTATTGTTAGAGCAATAATAATATTACAATGAGTGAAGTAGAGTGTAGCCGCTGCGTGTGTTGAAGGCGCGGAGGGCGCGCGCGGGGAGCGCGGCGCGGGGGGCGCGCCCGGCCCGCCCGGCGAGCGCGGCGCGCGCGGCAAGCGCGGCAAGCGGGTAACGTCCGCCCTCTCTTTGCTGTGTCGAGGCGGCTCTATCGCTCTCCTGTTACAACTGCGAAAACTCTTTGATTTTCTTTTCTGTAAAATACTGCCCGTTTTTTTTATTCGGATACTCGGTCGACTACTTTTCAGTTTTATATATTTGTAGTACGCAAAATCGTTGTTTTAAATATTACTAAAATATACATACGAGTATGACCGTGTAACTGAATAAAATACTATTTTTCACGAATCCATTCCAATGATTGCAACTCTGTCTTCACGTCGACGCCGACGCCTGTTCCCACAGTCCACGATTGTTCGAATGAACATTAGCATAGAGCATGGCTCGAGCACGTTTGCACGCAAGCACGCTAGCACGCGAGCACGCTTGCACGCGGGTAGATGCGGGGTTTGCTAACATTGTGTTGCGTAGATTGAGTAGAGGTACAAATGGCTCCTAGCGCCAGCGCGGCGGCGCGGCGAGCGCGGCGGCGGCGGCGCCACTCCGCACTCCGCAGGTGATGCTTTTCTTTTTGATTTTATTTATACACATAATATTAAAAACAATAGAGGTAAAGGTTGTCTTATAATGCTGTGTAATAAAACTTTGTTTACTTGTGCATAAGCTAAAGTTTAATAGTAGAATTAAAACATATCACAACGAGGGTTACCTGTAACTGATAGTAATCGAATCGAACTGTTTCTCAAATTTAAATTTTTTATAATAAAAATATTTTAAAAATCCATTCAAATACTACGAAATGAACGTCATAACTGTTGAAATGTTTTCACAGTATACTGTGTGATACCGTGTGTGACTGTGCAGGCGCGGCGGGGCCGGCGGGCGCGGCGGGGGCGGCGGGGCCGCGCGGGCCGCCGGGCCTGGACGGGCGCCGCGGCGACGCCGGCGTGCCCGGCCCGCCCGGCAAGCCTGTGAGTGGCCGCTTTTACAGGCACATTATTTTAACTTGTTTCATTTATACCTCTATATTTTATTTTATTAATGCGTAATTGCGACTGTCACTCGTCTTGCAATGTTACTTATTTTTATTATTCTAATTACTTGAGTCGCACCGCAGGGTGAGACGGGACCGAAGGGCGAGAAGGGCGACTACGGCGACATGGGGTCGCCGGGCATGCTGGGGGCGCCGGGGCTGCCGGGCCCGCCCGGGTATCCCGGGCTGAAGGGCGAGAAAGGCGACAAAGGCGACTCGGTGAATAACATTACATATTTATATGACTTTCAGATTTCTAAATCTGCATTCACACTCTTCTTTCATGTGTCTCTTACCACATCTACACATGTCTCGCTACCGGGTAACTGTGTCGGTACCAACAAAGCTAAACTAAGTTAAGTTCCTACGTCCCATAAATACAGACAGAGTGTACTTCAACAGGTTACCGGCAGCAATACACCTTCATTCGTTGACAGCATCCATTCCATATTTTCCCATTTCTATAATTGTATAAGAAGTGAAATATAGTGTTATATAAAAAGTTTTAAAAACATTAAACATATCCTTTGTAAGGCATTTTATGGTAAATAATTTATTTTAAAATTTGACTGTTGTACAAATATTTATTAAAGTTGAAAGTGATGTTTGGAAATACAAACAACGTGCCAATATAATCTGGCCGTGTCCTAACTGTCGCTCTGTTCCCGGTGGCCGCTGCTCCGCTCGCGCCAGCAGAAGTACCGGAAGCTGAGACGCAGGCAGGTAACTATCCACTCCGACACTCACACACACACACACTCACGCACACACACTGGAACAATGGTGTGCAGTAATTATCTAAGAAGCTCTATTTTAATTTTAAAAAATACTTGCTTGTTTTTACTAACGGCAATATGATAATATGAAGAATTACTGAACTACCACAACACACTCGTATGAATGCGTCGCCGGAACACAACCCGAGCTGTTAATCTTTATGCCCACCGTTGAACTTGCAGGGAGACGGCACCGGCTACGAGCTCTACGGACACGAAATTGTAAGTTTCTATTGTGTTTTGTATTCATTCACTTGTTTTATGATTTATTTTAGTTCTTTTACTTTGTTATATATGTAGCAGAGTATGAATATGGAACGTCAAATTGTCGCCAGAGGATGGTAGCACTGTTCATGTCACCAATGTCAATTGTCAGCTTTTAGGGAAGTGGGGTGAATGACTTCTCCTTCGAGTGGCATACTGAACGATTGTACTAAGACGTCATCTCACTTCCCCGCGTTCCGACAACGTATGATGGAAGACAGTCAGGACTGCCTGCTCAGGTCCACGCGGCCCGCTTCGTTACATAAATCAAAGTGGAAATAGATACATCATTATTAAACGGATTTTAAATATCCGTCATAAAACGTCCCGAACCGATTTTGAAGAAACTTTGACTGTTGTATTACTCAGTCTAGTCAAAAATACTATTATAATTAAAAATAAACATAAATGACTATTAAATTTAGAATCTATAATTTTTATACGTTTGTTCATTGTGTTTTCTTATTTTCTTGTTAAATATTTTATTTTAGTAAAATGGAGGGGACAGAAAAAGATCTGTACGCCCACGTAGTGTTAGTACGAAAAAGGCGTTCCACATAGTAAGGGAAAGAATTCGAAGAAATCTTGTTCGGAAGCAAAATATTTTATCTTTGAACATGAAGATAGCGCTTAAAACCATGTCGTATATTTTAAAAGATGACTAAGGATTTGGAGCCTATAAGAGACGCACTAGTTATTTCTTAACTGATAATTTAAAGAAGAGTAAAGTGGTAAAATCAAAACAACTATTTAAGCGGTACGCAAAGGGAGGACCGAGAAAAAAATGGTTTACGGATGAGAAAATTTTTATAATTGAGCAATATCTTCAGAAAGACCGTTTTTATGCTGAAAACTCTAAAAAAGCTGCTCAATTAGTCAACAGGGTATAACGTGGCGATTATCTATGTTCAGTGATGGGTGGGGTACAGGGTGGCCCAGAAAGGCGTGCGAATTTCAAAATTGGATTGATCGTGAGAGGGACGCGAGAGCGAGGCGAGGGTAGTGGAGATAGGTAGCTATGTTCTCGGAAATTTAGCCGCCATGGACCGTTTCACCGGTGAGCAGCGTGCGTTCTGTGTAAAGGCTTATTACAAAAATGGCGATTCGTGCACTATTACATTTAGTTTACATGATTTAAATCATTGTCCTATTGAAAGTGTTATCAGATCGTGGGTCAAAAAAATTGAGTCTACGGGTTCCACACTGAATCAAAAACCTGCGGGGCGTCCAAGGTCAATAAGAACGGAAGAAACTGTAAGCGAAGTCGTGACGTCCGTACGGCGCGATCCCCAGTTGTCAACCCGAAAGAGATCAACTGAGCTCACTATATCAGAACATCATTAAGGCGTATTTTGACAAAAGATCTTAAATCTCACCTGTATAAACTTCAATTAGTCCAGGAATTGAAACCAAATGACCACCATCCACCACTTTCGTCGTGCTTTTGCCGAAAGAATGTTACAGCGTTTTCGAAGTTTGAACAATATTCTCTTCTCGGATGAAGCTGATTTTCATTTAAGTGGATACGTGAATAAGCAAAATTGTCGGTATTGGGCCTCAGAAAATCCCAAATTAAAATATCAAACACCCATTGCATCCGCTTAAAGTGACAGTTTGGGCAGCCATGTCGGGTGAAGGATTCATCGGACCCCATTTCTCCGAAAATGAGTGAAGCCAAACCGTAACAGTAAATTCTGATCGCTATACAGACATGTTACGTAACTTTTTTTTCTCACAACTGCACAATTTTGAAAACTACAACAGCAGGACCTGGTTTCAATAAGACGGCGCGACATCTCATACATCCAATGAGTCCTTAGCAGTTGTAAACGAAATGTTTACTGAAAAACTGATATCGCGTCGAGGGGACATTCCGTGGCCTCCTCAGAACCCAGATCTCACGCCACTGGATTTTTTTCTCTGGGGGTACCTCAAGAGCCGCGTTTATCCCAATAAACCGACGACAATTGCCCAGCTCAAGAACACCATTTGCGAAGAAATGTCCGCTATCCCACGAGCGATGTGCCAACGAGTTTTTACTAATTTGACGTTCAGATTCGAGAAGTGTGTACGTTTGGATGGTACACATCTCAGTAATATTATTTTTAAAAAATAAAATTCCCATGTTTTTACTTTATTATAAATAAAGATTATCTTTCCTAAGCCTTGTAGTTTTTTTTTCTATGATATTTTAAAATTCGTATAACTTAATGGCCCGTCCTGTATTAACTATAAAGAAGTGAGCCACATTTTTGAGTTATTTCACACTTAAGAAAGAAAAATATCATACGTTCTCAATCAATATGAGAATTAATGGCGTAGTGGATGCGGTCTTTTAACCACATTCACTTCGCCATCGTCAAATTTTTTAAACGTTTTTTACAAAAGTATAAATGATTCCTGAGCGTTTTCTAGTAAGTGTTGGTTGACAGTAGTTGTGTGCACAGATGATGGGGCCGCCGGGGGCGCCGGGGGCGGCGGGCGCGCCCGGCGTGGCGGGGCCGCCCGGCATCAAGGGCGACAAGGGCGAGCCCGGCGCGCGCGGCAAGGCGGTGCGTATCACTACACTTTCATTGAACGCCTCACATGTTATTAATCCACTTTTGTTTTCTTACAGTAGTATACATTTTATAATTCACACATTTTCATTGTAAGTGCACTACGAGCACAAACTTGACAATGAAACTTTGCTTGCAATTACAGGGAGAGCGCGGAGAGAAGGGCGACCCGGGGCCGATGGGATTACCGGTGAGCTGAACTACAACATTTACACTTTGCTATAATTGTCCTTTATTTAACTTAATACATATGATCTTCTTTATCGGAGTAAGTTGAAGTTTACAATTAGCGTATTACTTGCAGGGACCTGTAGGTCTGCCGGGCGAGGAGGGCGAGCCGGGCCGTCCCGGGGACTCCGGGCCGAGGGTGAGTTTAGACGACGTCCTCTATGACATCATGTCACGCTGACACGCCTGACCGCCTTCATCCTCTGTTGCAAAACATTATTAATCAACCATATCAAGCTTTAAATTAATAAGGGACTTTCGAGAAAGGCAGAGGTCGCGCGTGTCGGTGCCGCCTCATCCCTACACTTAGACACACTCTAACCGACTAACCGACTGTAGAGAGATCACAGAAAAACAATAGTAGTGCATGAGCGTTGTCCCGTCACCGTGCGGCGTCACGCGGTCACGCGGTCACGCTGTCACGGTGTGTGTACTAACCAGTAACGGGTCGGTGTGGGCGCAGGAGAACCGCTGGCCGCCGGACTTCGCCTTCACGTAGTGAGCGCGCGCACGCGCCTCGCGCGCGCCCCTCCGCCGCCCGCGCCCCGGGCCCCCTGCGCCCCGGGCCCCTCGCGCCCCGGGCCCCACGCGCCCGCTCGCCGCTGGCCCCCGCCGCCCTGCGCCGCTCACGGCCGACACTGTAAATTGTATAATTTGTACGTAACTAGAGTAAGGGTTGCTATTATAAGACGTTACCAAATTTTATTATAAGTGTTATAAATTGTATAAAACAATATTTTTCATGATTCTAGATAGTATTTGTAAGCACAGAGACTCTGTCACTCGCTCGCTACTCGCCGCCGTGCACGCCACGTGGCGTCTACGCCTTACAGCTACCAACTACTGTCTGACACGAGTCTTTCGATTGTAATTGTTAGTGTCTTCTATATGTCGTGTGCGAGTGTGCTGCTCAAAGATAGGGACGTGGTCGACGAGACGAGGGACTGTCCTGTATTCGACGGCCGTATCTGTATGTATAGCGTTGACACTTTTGTGTCGAATGTTTAATGTCACCTATTTAATATTGTTGTATTGTATATTGTACTGTAAGCTAAGCCCTGTACTGTCGTCCTGTGCGTGTAATCGCCCTTTCTATTCGTGTGTTAATAATGTATATTTAAGAAACGTCCCGGCGTCGGCGCTCCGTCTCGGCCGCTCGCTCTCTACTCTCTAAATTTATATAGTAATATGTCCACGACGAGACGTGACGCGCGAGCGGGTGGAGACGGCGCGCCGGCGTGACGCCCGCGTGACGCGCGTGACGCCCGCGTGACGCCTCGTCCCGCTGCGACGTCACCAGTGCGTACTCGATGTTATCTCTTATTGCTATTGTTCTTTATCGAATGTACAAATGTGTAACGACTCGTAGGCTAAGCGCGTCGCTGAAGCGAGCGCCCGTACTGTACAGCTGTAACGGCTCTATGATACCCCTTCCTGTACTTCTATTGAGACGGCGTACTGCTATAAGTGTACCTTTTACTAATGATACAAATTAAGCGTTTAGTTTTTTTATAAAAGGAAAGTTGTCATTTGTACCATACTCACGAAAACGTAATATATTGTTGTTCACAGATTATTTTGAAGCAAAATAAACGATTGCATGTCGTGCATATTTCGATCTTTCATTTATTCTCTCTTCCATTTCTCACTCCTCTTCCGTCTCCTCGCTCCGACCCGCATGCGCCGGCGTCTGTCTGTCTGTTGCATGGACACTTCACTTGTGCATACGTTTATTACAAAACGCGAGAGGTAAGCTGATATCTCATTTATGCTTATAAATATCTCAAAGTGAAAACTTGATATTACGAGAGCACGAGTTCCATTAGTTTACGACGTAGTGACGAATGTACTGACCGACCGTTGTTGCTCCACAGGGCCCGCCGGGACTCGACGGGATGAAGGTGAGTGTGTCATCAATTCTAAAATTTTACTCTTAATACTACGAACATATTATGATAATGTTCCCTTGTCGAGTTTCAGCACTCCAATTATAATCTTCTTTTTTTATAACAATTATAACATTGAGTGCGGAGTCATGAGCACTACTCTCTACTCTCTGCTCTACTCTACTCTCTGTGCGCAGGGCGCGCAGGGCGAGCCGGGCAGCAAGGGCGAGCGCGGCGACCCCGGACTGCCCGTACGTAAGCTGTCTCTTCAATGTTACTTATACTTACTTGTTGCTTATTTACTTTTAAGGCATAGCTTGAGACTTTGTTACCACTAATCTGGAATTGCAAAATTTCAGGGAACTGACGGAATACCGGGTCAGGAGGTAAGTTGAGTAACTGCGCGCGTAGAGCTACGTGAGGTAACAGGTTCTATATCTACTAATGTGCCGTTTTACTCGATAGGGGCCGAAAGGCGACAAAGGATATAAAGGAGAGGCCGTGAGTAAAAAATCTGCTTATTAGTTCTGTTTACTCCACTCTTTTATCAGCCACGCTCACGTACTACCTCACCACTAACTTTCCCTTCACAGTACATCCCGCATGAGTATAACTAACACTGACGTCACACACGCACACACACGCACACACAGACACGTAGTTTGAGGACTTTGCTACTCCAAATATTATAAAATAAGCTTTGATATAAATATTTGTGCTAAACGTATACTTGCATTAAAAGATATAATCAAAATATGCCATAAGATATCAACAAAAGTGAATAAAACACTATATTATGAGCTATTACGTATAAACTCAGATGACTTGTTCGATATCTCTGTGGCACACTGTGGCTTAATGCGTGATGTCGGCGCAGGGCCCCGCCGGCAAGCGCGGCCGCAAGGGCGACAAGGGCGCGCGCGGCGAGCAGGGCGTGCCCGGCCTCGACGCGCCGTGCCCGCTCGGGCCCGACGGCCTGCCGCTGCCCGGCTGCGGCTGGCGCCCCACCAAGGTACGCCTCTCACTCGGCCCCGCCGCGTGCAAGCTTGCTAACCGCACTAACCGGCCCCGGGGGCCCTCGCGCGCGTGCATGTGCGCGCGGGGGCCCCCGGGGCGGCGCCGGGGCCAGTGGCGGGAGTAGCGGGAAGTAGTTGTCGGTGTGGCAGGAGGCGGCGCGCGAGGAGCGGCCGGGCGCGGGCGGGGGCGCGGGCGCGGGCGGGGGCGCGCGCTCGGACGAGGACGAGGGCGAGGGCGAGGCGGAGGAGGCGGGCGAGTACGACGCGCGCGAGGACGAGCTGGACGCGCCGCGCGACTACGACGACTACACCGACAACGCGCACCACGAGGCGCCGCGCGACTGACGCCGGCAGGTGACCCACCAATCACACTCTACGTTAAATGTGTCATTTTCGTTGATATTCAAATAAGATGAAGAGAATAATTAACATACACTAAGCCCTCCCTGCCTGCGCTGCTGTACACAGGGTACAGAAGAAGCATTTCTTTTAGTGCAGAATATATTCTATTTTATTATAAGATTCTCCTGCTTGCATACTTACCAAGTTCACGTTCTCTTATCTATATTATTTCCAATAGATAAAGTACTTGTACCCCGATATATTATTACACAATATTATACACACTCACACAAGGAGTCATAGACGCCGCCGCGGGGGACATGACGGTGACGTGACAGATTGCACGAGTACACTTCTAATACAACCTTGACCGCATCACGCAACACATAGTCTTTTACTGGGTAAGACGAAGGAATTGTGTTTTAAAAGGTTTTATTTATGCTATATGACAAGAAGCAATAAAAATGCTAATCCTTTATAAATATAGAAAGAAACTGGAGAGTACTTTCTTCTCGGTGTACGAGACGAAGGAGGAAAGCTCCCAGCTTATACGATATTGAAGTTATTATGAATTTGAAAGCTTTTTATTAATTCAATTCAATAAAGCTTTCAATCGTGGTAGATATAAATATAAAATGATTTTCTGGAGAAAACATTAAAAAAATAATATACTTAAACGATATTGTTTTGGTTTACCATAATATGTAACACTTAAGCTTCTGAACAATTATACGTAACTTACGAATATACTTATTTATATTTCTATTAAAATTACTAATGTAACTAATTTATATTTACAAGTAATAAAAAAAGATTTTTTTACAGTACGTGGAATAATCCGCGAAAAACAGGACTGCCCGTCCCGATCTGGACATATAATTTTTGGGTTAAAAATCGGGACGTCTGCCAAAATCGGGGCATCTGGGGCGTCGCTGGCTTCAAGGGACCATAGATCTAAATATTTGATATTAATTTCAACTTGTATCAAGCCTACGCCATTTCGAGATATTCTAACCCTATTTTATCTTTTGATGTACGAAACCCTAAAAACAAATAAAAAAATAATTTATCAGGGTTAACGTTTTAGGTTTCCGTACACCAAAAGAAAAAATCCCTTATAGGATCACTATGTGGTCCGTCTGTGTGGTCAAAGTCATTTATTTTAAGATCGCCCTGTAATAAATATGAAATATTCAAATCTACGGTAGAGCAAAGAAAAAAAAGCTTCTAAATAAATACTATCCACAGATGCGAAGTTTATGATCGTTTTTACTGTTTCTATAAAATTCGCCGACTCATAATTCCACCAAAAACATAAATGTGAAATGAGAACCAAGTAAAACATTAAGTAATGTGTCGTTCTCGACTTCAATGACAAAAGTAAGGAAGCATGTGCGTGCCAAGTTCTGTGTTCTCTGGGACTGAGACTCGGGATAAAATTCAAGCTTTAAATTACCCTCGACATTTTTTTATGTACAGGCTTTATTATATTTGTAAATATAAGAACTTCCTTATATCTGGTTTGGTGCCTGGTAGTGCGAATAGCCAAGTCAAATTTTGGTTTCAATCATCTCGTACACCAACTCATCACGCACGTGATCACCTTGCCCCAATTCGTTCTTCATTTCATTAATTGTTCGATTATATAATCCATAAAATCTTTGTACAAACGTGACGTATAAACAGAAAATATAGTATTATACCTTACCACTAATATGCCAGTCACTCCAATTGAACACCTAGAACAAAAATATCATAGACTTAAAATCAACTTTACCCTAATTCGCAATCACTCTGTGCGCGCGCTGGGTTAGAAATGATATACTACCGCAAAAAAGGTCGCGTTTATAATTTCGCTGCAATAGTGTAGGATCCGCGGCGGCTCGCTTATATTAATAAGAAATACTATGTTGTAAATCGCGACCAGACATAGTGGCTCTCTCCGACGAACGCTCCATTGAATTGTCCTGCATTGAATTCAATAGATATATTATAGTATGCGTGTATCGACCCCCCTCAGGTAGTTTTGAAGTATTTGAAGAAAAAATGGAGGATGTTCTTAGTAATTTGAGTTCGAATAATAAATCTTTAATAGTATGCGGAGATTTTAATATAGATATACTACAGGTGACATCATTAAGCCTACGTGTTCTGAACTTATTTAAATCATTTAATTTGTATAATATTTTCTTTGAACCAACTCGTATAACGAATACGTCCGCAACTTGTATAGATAATGTTTTTTGTCATTCCGATATTGTAGTAAAACAAATTATTACCAATCTGAGCTCGGATCATTGTGGTCAAAAGTTTTCGGTAATAGACAAAATAGTTGCAGAACGTAAACAAATAACAATTAGACCAATGACTGAAAGTAAAATTAATCATTTTAATAGTAAAGTGACGGAAAAAATTTCAAACATAGAAATAACGGGATTAAATCCGAATCAGTCGTATTGCAAAGTGTTTAATTTACTCTCAACAGAGTTTGATAACATTTTCAAAGTAAAACAAATATATAAAAACTCGAAGTTAACTTTTAGCGACTGGGCAACTATTGGTATATATCGAGGCCGAAACAATTTATACGAATTATATAATATGAGGCAATAGAATCAGAATCCGGCGTTCTTTTTTTTATGGAAAAGGCAAGGCAAACGAGCGTTCGGGTCACCTGATGATAAGTGATTACCCCCGCCCACGACTCCGTGCAACACCAGAGGAGCTACAGGTGCGTTGCCGGCCTTTAAGATAGGTTGGACACCGGAGCCTGGCATTACCTGATGCGAAACGCAGTGGCATAAAGCCACTACTTCACGCCGGTTTTAAATGCCGGGGGTGGTAATGGTCCGGTCGAGTCTGCCCATGCGTGTTGCCATTGCTGGCGACGTCACTCACGTACTTTAGTCGCCTCTTACGACACCACCAGTATCAGGATGATCCTATTCTAGGCCGGGATCACACGGCACAAAAAGTTCTTGTTAAAAGTTAGAAATAATCCAAAAATATTTAAAAAGGTATGTATCCAGGCTAAGTCTATGTATATGAGGGCAAAAATTTTGAAATCTATTATAGTAATAAAATTAAAGCTACATGGGATGCTATTACAACTGTAACTGGGAGAGAGCTGTCAGTGGATCTATTAAATTAAAAGTAAACAGTGTAATTTTAAATTCAGATTTAGAAGTGGCAAATACTTTCCAAAATTTCTTTTCCGAAATACCTATTGCAGTTACACGTTCACTGCCATCATCTCCTTCGGAAGCAGTATTAATACTAAAAGACCATGTAACTATAATAGTTGTAGACAAAATTTAGTGTTTAAGACTGTGTCACCAGAAGAAATCGTCAAAACTTTTAAAATTCTTAATTTAAAGAAAACTTGTGACTTATGGGGCATGTCTGTTAAAGTTCCTAATACAATTATACCTAATATTGCTCCTTATCTTGCTTTAATTTTTTACAATTGTGTAGAATAATCCGGTATTTTTCCTGACTCAATGAAATATAGAAAAATAGTGCCGCTTTATAAAAGTGGAGATAGATCTGACCCCGGAAATTACAGACCAATTTCTATTTTGCCGTCTTTAAGTAAAATATTTGAAAAAATAATATTTAACCAGCTCACAATTTTCTTAAATTAACATTTGTTTCCATAGCGAGCAATATGGTTTCACCAAAGGCAAATCCACTACAGATGCGGGTGCTGCACTCCTAAAACACATTTATGACGCATGGGAGAAGTCACAAAATGCAATTGGAGGGTTTTGTGACTTGTCCAAAGCCTTTGATTGTGTAGACCATGAAACTCTGTTATTAAACTTTATCATTGTGATATACAGGATACTGCCCTTGATCTTATTGCCTCATATCTAAGCGAAAGAATCCAGATAGTTAGTATAATGTAAAATCATCTGGATCTCCTCTAAGGATGGGCGTTCCACAAGGATCTGTTCCCTCCCCTTTTATTTCTTCTTTATATTAACGATCTGCCTTTTTATGCAAAGAACCTATGTGATATTGTACTCTTCGCAGATGATACCTCTTTAATATTTAAGGTAGACAGGAATAAAGCAAACTATGACGAAGTGCAAATGCATTATCGCATATTCTTTATTGGTTTGATATGAATAATCGAATGTTAAATGCTAAAAAAACTAAATGTATTGAATTTGCTTTACCAAACGTTAAAAAACATAATTTTAGTCTAGAAATTAAAGGAGAAACTCTCAGTGTGTCGGAATCAGCTATTTTCTTAGGTTTAACTACAGATTCCAAACTCCAGTGGAACACTCATCTGGAAGCACTTGCGGATAAACTCACCTCTGCCGCGTTCGCCATNATAGTGATATACATACGATAGGAACAAGAAATAAAGATAAACTTGTTACACCACGTTTTCGCTTCCAAAAAGTTAATAAATCTTTTATGGGTCCTGAGTATACGTGTATATAATAAACTTCCGCAGTGTACTTATTCTAAGTTGGCCTCTACCACAATTTAAAGTAGCTTTAAAAAATATACTAACAAGTAAAGCTTATTTCATTGTTTAAGAATATTTACAGGATAAACATGTATGGAATTAGTGTCTATTGAATGTGATGCAGGATAGCTGCCACTTAATGTAATAAAATTATATATTATACCATTGACTTTGAAAAGAGCAACTGTTGAGTTTCTTGCCGGCTCTTCTCAGCAGAACTGCCTTCCGAACCGGTGGTAGCTTTTTTTTGTTATATGTTCATTCGACGATTCAAAAGCGCTTATAAGAGTTTATTTGAATTAAGAATATTTTGAATTTGATCTCCTCCTACAGTTCCCCTTCCTACACACTCATCATAATATGACTTTTCTCGGCAGGTATCAAGTTGTTTAGTAAGTATAAGTATAAAGATTGTATAATACATACTTACTTAGTTTATAGTTCACACATCATGCAACTTACAACTAATCGGTGTTGATAACATTAACAATAAGTAGCGCATTTTAACAATTTTTCAATAACAAAAGTATTTTAACTAACGAGCTTGATTAGGTGTTATCGTAACTTTTTTCTTATTTAGTGGTAAGTAGCCATTGGCTAATATGGACTAGTGAGTAGTGACCGACAGCAACGACTAAAACGGGTTGGGAGCAACGGAATAAGAATTATCATCATATACTAATACAAAACATTAGCCGAACTTTCAGCCTATACTTTTGTAGGTCTAGTTATTGCCTACAATTTACTATTGTTTGCCTCATTTATCCGAATAATACCTCGTGTGTCTGTCACGTAGTAATCGCTTACGATATTTGAACTGGTGTCGTGTGCGGCAGGAGGCGATGCTGGCGTGGCTGCGGCGGCGCCTAGAGCTGGACGCGGCCGACAACGAGGTGCCCCCCGCGCCCGCACACCTGCCCTGACACGACACGACACGTCATCATTTAAGCTTGTTACACTGTCACATATCTATTTATTTAATTTTAAACTTTGTCAAATACAAAATGTTTAAAAGCGACGTTATTCTCAATTAGGCGTGTTATGGGAGCCTATTTACATAACGCTCGCTCTATGTGTATTTATAATTAGCTCAATCAAATGTGGTGTAGGTAGTTTTCAAGGAAACAATAAAGCATGTTTATTTTATCAGTAATTATTAAAATATATGAGTACAGTGCGCGCTAAAGGGACGGCGCGGGGGACGGGGCGGTCGACCACAACAGGAAAAACCTCTCGTAGATTAGCGCGACCTCGCCTCACTATAAGCAAGCGCCTCGCAAGTTGTAGCTCCTACGAGATTATTTAGGTATTTGTTTTGCTTGAATACAACACACGGTAACATACGTATTGTACTCGTTTGATATTATATTCCTCTTCGTAAAAAAAACAATTTAACCAGCCATCCATAGCCAAGCCAACCATTTCGGCGGTGTAGATATAACTATAAAATTGTTATATATTGTTGTAAATATAGATACTTTTATATTTCCATCTTTACAAATTGAACACTGTATCGACTAGACATATGCTATTTTGACTATTTTTAATGATTAAAAATATAACAAATGTTACAAGATATTACTGTGTTTATTTGTAAATGAAAAGTATTTACGACTGTCGACAGTCGACTAGCGACTAGTGAAGAATACTGACTGGACGATCTAGTTTTTAATGAGTCTTGTAATTATTAAAGTTGTAAGTATTGTTAAAACTTAAATGATTTAAATATCAATAATAATATAATTTAAGTATAACTGTAAATAATATGATACCAGTTATCTTTTCAAGTAATTAAGTGACTTAGTAAGCACAACGCTAAAATATAACACACCTATATGAATTTTATAAATGGCATGTTCCAATAGAAATTAGTATTTAGCATCTTGTACCGTATAAATGACGTCATGCATAAACTATATGTGCAACTATATGTCATAAATTATACTACGATATATTTTTTATTTGAACAAATAGTTCAGTAAGACTTAATAAGAAATATAACAACATGAATATGTTAACAAAAGTGAATATACAGAGTCAGTTAATATTTTAGATGTTCTCCTCTTTCTAGTAATATCTACAAAATAAATAAAGTTTTAACTAGGTTAAGGTACTGCTTAGTCTCTAAATATGATTTCATCTTACCATTACCGCATTATTTGTTAATATTTTTTTAAATACATGTAATACATTTTCTAATTGATGGATAAGTAGCTGTCTTCACGAAAACTAACAAGTCATTTACCACGCTAACAACAAAAAGTAAAGTATAGTAAAGTATATTTTTATTTGTTCTAATTATCCACGTTTCTAAGTAAAGTATAATGATGTAGATTATTATTCAGATTTTGAAATTTACTTGATGAATTTGTAAATATTAGTAGAAGAATAAAATGTAATAAAATAGAAATAAGTTACCTTTTACATTAATACAAAACTTACAATACGAAATAACGACTTTTATTTTACTTACGTGTTTCTCAAATCCCAAATCCGAAACCGAAATTAATTGACAAGAACGAACGGACATATTAAAGACTACTTAATAATTGATCTACTAAATATTCTTTATTATGAATTGGTAGACGCTTGACAACAAAATACTGATCTAATGGAACATAAACTATTAAGTGTTTTAAATATAGTCACGCCTTCGTTCATGAAAAATATTAGCTACATTTTATATCCCCTATATGGCAGAGTAGGTAGAGAAAACCTAATGTTCAGGTACTCCATTTCCCAGTTTTCATTGAACGCCGGAACTCAACAATGCGTTTAGTATTGTTACCAGAAAGAGGAAATAAAAATAATTCATTCCTCCTCTCACACTTTTAAACACAAACACAAGAGAGCTTTGCAGTCACAATGACTGCCATATGAAACATTGTACCTTGAGTTTAGCCAGAACATAAGAAAAAGGTACGAGTATTAAATCGTGATGAAAACGTAAATAATTCTCATAATTTAATTATATAAATATATTTTTTTGTACACCAAATTACACTATAAAACTAGAAAATACGTTCTATAAAATCTTCGCACTTCTGTAATAGATTTAATAACTGTCATATGTCAATGTCAAGTGTCAAGTGTCAAGCGGAACGTAACATAGCCTACATTATTTATTTACATATTATTTTACGTTTGCAATAACAGCTTGTGGTTTTATCGAGTTTTTCCTCATTGTTAATATTCTTTGGCGTCGAATATCTAAATGAGACATGATGTTTCAAGAATTCTGCTACCGTGATATAAACCATTAGATTATTATTTTGGTTTTATAATGTGAAATTAAATCCAATAAATTAATTTTAACACCAACTATTGTGAAAGTGTTCCGATTTAAGTTGACTAAATGATGTGATGTATTAAAGTGTACTGCAATATGTTACAAAGACAAGTGTGGTTTTTAATTTGGACTGCTACCGCCCTATCGGCGGCGGAGGGCCCTCATTGCCTGCTCTCGATAGCTCCAGAGAGATGCCGAGAAGAGGGAGCACCTCTAGACGAGTTTTTTTTTGTTATTAATGGTCAGTCAATTTTCAAATATTCAAGAATTGTTATATTTTATTGTAAACACATTCTAGGAAATGGAATGACTCATACAGTATATATTTTTTAACTTCCAGTAGTGTCAGTTACAAACCATACCACTATGTTGGTCCAATTTAAAAACATTGTTACTCATGTTTTCAAATTGGAAAGATATAATAAATTAATGTGTATATAGTAATACTAGGGAATATTTATTACCTGCATAAATTATTCTATATTTAAATAATTACTTATTCTATGTTTAAGCTATTGATAAAGAACAATCATAAATACTGTTTGACAGAGTGACTGAGGAAGAAAATGGTGATTTTATAAATGTAGAACTTTAGAGTGGTAAATTTTATAATAATGTCAAATCAATATACCATTTCTTAATAAGGTTGACCTTCAAAACTCAGTATCAGAGTTAATGGGGGAAAGTTATGTAAAGTACATTAGAATCCCCCAGAATACATGTATCGAGAGGTTAATGACAGTGGACAAGACGAAAGAGATATGTAGAGATGAGTAGTGAAAGAGAACAAAGCACCAAACACTACAGTGTTTGGTGCTTTGTTCTCTTTCACTACTATGCTAGGGATAGTGTGAAGTTAGTTAAGTAATTTCTTATTAAAGCCGTTATGGCGCAAGGGCACAAACATGCAACTGTATTGTTTCGATTGTGGGCTCTATTTCCACATGAGATATTTCAATATTTAATATTTTAATTTCCAACCATTTAACACACAAAACCTCCAGGAATACATCAAAAAACTAAAAAAAAGGAATATCTTATTTATCATCATCATTTACCATCATTTATTTAAAAATAATATATTTTTTTTTCATTGTATCTCTGAGAAATATACCTGTTGCTATTAAATTATAATTTAAATAAGATGTACATTGAACACAACAATTTGGAAATATATATACTTACTTTAAAATCAAAATAGATCAGTGTCTGTTTGTGAAAGATATACTTGCATAAGAAAAAATGTTATTGGTGGCCTTTATTCACATAACAGGACCAAAACAGTGAATTTTAAGTTTGTCTGTTTGTGTATGCATTTGTTCATGCTAATCTCAGAATTGGCTTAACTAATTTAAATGCAGTTTTCACTATTGGATTCTGGCAAGTTCCTGTTAATATATAGAGTTTGTCTTATTATAATCTGTTCATAAATAAAAAAGTTATAGCAATTTAAAGGTTACTAAAATTTTTCTTTAAAAAACAAATCAATTTCCTAAACACTTAAATTACGATTTATTTAATGCATAACAGTACAGATAACGAAGACAGAACCACAACTGCTTGCATGATGGAAGCCTACTTGTGGAAATGGAATATTTACCTATTTAAAAATATATATTTACATTTCTTCGCTCTGGTATCAAGGCAAAAGTGCAGCATTAAGTTCTGCCACTCAACACACAATGCCTCTAAAATTTGGCGGAAAGTGGGGAATGGGGAGTCTTAACACTAGGTTCCCTAGCTAGTTCTATGCAGGATAAAGCATGAAGCATAAGCATAAAATTTTAGCAATAAGCATGAAATAAAGCAATTAATTTTTAATTTTAGTAAAGATGACATATATAATAATGAGTCTATTTTTAGGGTTCTATACCTTTTTAGGGTTTTTATAGTATCATTTATCCTTCTGCCAAAATCATTTCCCTTGAGATTGCATTTAGGTATGAAGCTGAAATTAATATCAGATATTCAGTTTTACAGTTCCTTGGACCACAGAAATTAAGGTTCTAATACAATGCAGTCAAAAGATATGAGCATTTATGTATTGTTTTTGATTCATTTTGTATGAAATTCGTCGCGTAATCAAAACCTGTAGTGTGCTTCCCGCAGAGCTACAGTTATGTTACAAAGTCAGATTTTACAATACAAATAAGGGAAAAATCCGAAGAGCAAAATGTTATAAATATTCATCTACACTAATATAATAAAACGGAAGAGTTTGTTTGTTTGTTTGTTTAAACGCTAAGATCTCTGGATCAACTAGTCCGATTTACTTTCTTTTCGGGAAAATGTAAAATTAAAATAATTCAATACTCTGTTATGGCCGCAATCCTAGGCTTGAGTATCGCGGGAGGCGCCCTTGCCGCCAACGACGTCTCATCATACAGCCACGTAGTGTTCATAATTGAATGTATTAATCTGTCGACAAATGCAGCATAATAAAAGGATTATAGGTGGTATGCGGGCGAAGCCGGGAGTGAGCCGCTAGTTTCATACAAAATAAGTGCATATGTCCCCAAATTTAAGCTGGTTAATTTTATTCGCCATATCATCATAACCTATGAGATATTTCGAAATCACTATCCTGAAATTGGTATAGAACCCATGGTGGACGAGGCCGACTCACGCTTGGCCGATTTTTATTACATACATTTAAATAAATATTCGTATATTTGAAGCGGACGTGACCGCACGGGGGCCGCTAGTAAATAATATAATTATAATGTTTACTTTTAATCTATATAAATACTAAAAGAATGAGTTTATCATTCATAGATATGTAGGTTACGAATACAGATGAAGCTAATAATTACTAAAAAATATTTAAGGTGAACGATTGACCATCTTATACAAGGCAAAGTACTTACACATCACCTGCCCCGCAAACATAACCCTCGAGAATGAGGAGATGCCGCGCTTCGGGACAGCAGTGGAGGTTCCGCTGGTGAAGCTGACGGCGTGTCCGCCTCCCTCCGTCCCCTACGCCGACGCACTCCGCGCGCTCAACGTCACCCCCACGACCTCGCTGGAGCTGGTGCAGACGCCGCCCGCGCCCGCGCTGCGCGCCGACCACCTGCGCGGGCTGCGCGTGAGCGTGCTCACGCTGGCCGGCGCCGCGCCGCTCGCGCCCGCCGCCGAGCTGCTGCGGCCGCTGNCTGGAGCTGCAGCGCGCCGGCCTGGCCGCGGGGCTGCCGGCCGAGGCGCTGGCGCGCGCGCCCGCGCTGCGCCGCCTCACCGTGCGCGACGCCGCGCTGGCCGCGCTAGACCTGTCGGCGTCGCCAGCGCTGGCGGACGCCATCGTGGAGGCGCCGCTGGCCGAGCTGGTGCTGGGCCCCGCGCTGGCCAACCTGTCGCTGGCGGGCGCGCGGCGCGTGGCGCTGGCGGGCACGTGCGGCGCGCTGCGGCGGCTGACGGTGGAGCGCACGGCGGCGCCCGAGGCGCGCTGGCTGGCGGGCTGCGCGGGGCTGCAGGCGCTGGCGGTGCGGCGCTGTGCGCTGTCGGAGCTGCCGACGCGGTGGCTGGAGGACGCGCCGGCGCTGCTATCGCTGGACCTCTCTGATAACAACCTGGAGGTGCTGCCTGGGTGAGTGTACTATAAAAGTAAATAAACTTCTCTTGGAAAAAAATTTAAAATATATGTTTTATCTGTCGGAATGTCGTACTGGATGGACTAACACAAATATTAAAGGAACTTCTTATTTTTTATGTATTTATCCTACATTATCAAGCTTGATCCCACACACATCTTTCTTTTGAGTGTCAAAGTGGCATGTATACATTTATCATCTTATCACACGCTGCTTTGTACTTCCCTTAGTTATCAACCACTAAATGCAGTCCTCAGTATCTTTAATACTGTGTTTTCGAAGGCTAGCCGAGGTCTCCCCCTACCTCTCTTACCACTCACTTTTTGATCATAAATCTTGCCATTCTTTCATCACTCATTCGTTCGACGTGCCCAAACCAGCTGAGCACGTTTTTCTTCATTCTTACCGTGACATTCTCGCTAGTACCTGCCATTATGTGTATCTCTTCATTGCGGATTCAATCAGCTAAGCTAAAAGCTAAATCGACCCTACGAAAAGATTGCATCTCCACGGCATTCATTTTTCTTGCCGTATAACAGCGTTGGTACAAACACTGCATTGCCAAAAGCGCAGCTGTCCTGACGTTTCGCCGTCTCATCAATGCAGCTAAGGCTTCGTTAACTCTGTTACCAGGAGCAATAGCCCTTTCCACATTCATATCGTATCTTCCATCTGTACTGAACATACTTCCAAAATACCACCACGTTCCACTTCATTCACTTGTTCTATATATCTTACCATTTACACTGGCATTCCGTCCTTACTTCATTTCTTTCAAAAACCAGAACCTTTGTCTTATTCTTATTCAGGCTTAGATCATTATTTTCACACCCTTCTTTCAGAGTGGTGACTAATGCCTGCAACTCACATTCTAATAATGCAATGAGCACTGCATCATCTGTGTACAGCAAGCAATTCACATTCAAATCAGCTACTTTCACTCCCATATCACTTTGTTTCACTCCTTGGAGACAGCTATCCAAATACAAGATGAACAACCAAGCTGACATGGAGTGATCTCTGTTAAGAGACTTTACGGTCTGCAGCAAGGATCCGCCCACATTGAATCTCTGTCAAACGCCTTTTCCAAGTCCACAAAAGTATAGAAAACTTTCTGGTTCGTAAAAAAGTATAGAAATTTTTCCATATTGATACGGAGGTAAAAAGATCTGATCCATACATCCTCTTCCAGATGTAAAGCCTCTTTAGACCTCCCACAACAGCCTTTCAGATCTCTCTTGCATTGTTCTCGCTAAAATTTTTGCATAATTTTTACTACCTAAGCTAATCAAACTGATAGCCCTATGGCTTGCGCAGTCTATCTGTGAACCGCTTAGCAAGATGCAGTCATTGCGCCTTTATACAAAGGCACAATGACTGCACCTTGCTAATCGTCTGGGACCTCCCCTGATTTCCAGCATAAATTGCACAAGAACCAGAACAAGTCTAAGATGCGTGGCCTACCATTTTTGATCATCTCGGCAGTAACTCCATCTGCTCCCGCTGGCTTACCACATTTCAGACTAGGTATTGCACTCTCAACTTCTTTTATACTGATTTCGCAATCAGCTATATCAAGACTCAGCGTTTCGCTGTTACTTGAGACTGAGGCGTCATCACTGAATGTGATCTACATCTCCTAGTAAAATTCCGCCCATCGCAGCAAAACCTGTGGTTGTTTTGTTAGAATTTCACCGTCCTCCGAAATCATCCCTTTCTTTTACAGGTTAGCGAGCAACATCGAGAAACACTAACTCCTCGCCAGATAAGCTTCGTGTTTTCCCTGAGGTTGTTCTTTTTATCCTTACCTGAGGCTTTATAATCCTGCCATGCCTTCTTCATTATTTCTACAGCATCTTGCACTTCTTCCTCCTACCATCCGTCGCACTTTTTGCTGAAGCTTCTTTTTCCTTTACCACACACAAACGACATCCAAATCTCTATCATCCATCACATTTAATAATTAATTCATCTTTTCTTCCATCTCTCCTCTCGTAGCTATTTGTTGCTCCGTCCTGCGCCTTCCGCCGTTCGGGACATGGCGTGTTCGGTGGCGGTCTCCAACTCCGCATTACGGTTTAATTCTTAGTTAGCCTTAAATCCATCGTATTACTTTAAGCGCTAAGTTGATTATATGTAAGTAAACATTCAGTATCATTACTACTTACAATTTACACCCTATATCTCATAAATAAGTTAAGACATTTTGTGATAAAAATAATTGAAAATTACGAGGTGATGTTTCAACGTTTTTATTTGACAAAGATATTGAAATTTACGTACAAAAGTTATTCCATCATCAAGGATTGTCTATGAAGATAAGCTTTGGCTTTTGTAGCATGTCATTTGGATGTATACTTTTCGGGAAAATGTAAAATTAAAATAATTCAACGCTCTGTTTACCAGCTTAGGCTCGGGTCCCGCAGGGGGCCTTGCCTCCGATTTCGCTTTTACCAATCGCAAACAGCCACTTGTTTGCATTTTCTCAAAATTATAAAAAATAATTGAATGTATAAATTATATAATCAATCTTATGGCAAATATAATCAAAGTCAAAGTCAAATAATTTTATTCAAANTCTAAACACGCCGTCACAGTAAATGAACGGGTGAGATTACGTTCGGAGCGCAGAGATCGGGAATGTGTCTCGCCTCTCTCTCCGAACTCAAAACGCTATTTAAGGTAAAGAGGGGAAATTAGTTTGAACAGAATGTATTAAAAAAATGAAGTATGAGAATTCCTGCGAAGGCGGATAGTCACTTTGTTTTTTGCGGATAACAGAGATATGATCTTTGGGTAGGCCAAAAATATTTGGCTTAACTTGAGCGTAATAACACTCAAGTTTATTTAATTGGTCCTCTCTTAATTCAAGATAGCAAATGTCAGCATAATCAAGAATCGGTAGAAGGAGAGTATTTGCTAACGAAATTATAGCAGCTATAGGAAGAAAATTACGCAAGCGTCTAGGAGACCCTAAGGATGGAAATATTTTTCTACTTATCTACGAATCCAAGATATATTATTATCCAGAGAGATACCAAGATCTTTTACTATTTTGATATTTTATTGTATAATATCGCCATTAAAAAGTACTGGTGGTAAAGTCGATGGATCTATTTTTGAAATAAGTTTAGCACTACTAAAAGTACAATATTTCGCCAGTCATTGCCTACACAAATTAAAGAGTAAGTAAGTACTCTATCAAGTTAGGGACATAGACCATCTGGTCCCCTTACGTCTTACGACCATGCTTTTGGATCGTCACATATGTAAATAAGTCCAGTTAAAGAATTCCAAAAGAAAATTAGTAAAATGCAACATATATTTCCAGATACTCGACCTGACTGACAACCAGATAGAGGAAATAGACGTGGAGACCGCGAGCGCGCTGGCGGCCGCGCCCCGCCTCGAGCTGCGCCTCGCCGGGAACCCCCTGCGCTGCGACTGCGCCTCGCTGCCCGCGCTGCGCCTGCTGGCCGCGCGGGCCGCCCCCGACCACGCGCGCTGCGCCGCCGGCGACGCCCTGCGCGC
This sequence comes from Heliconius hermathena, assembly GCA_013403705.1. Taxonomy (NCBI): domain Eukaryota; kingdom Metazoa; phylum Arthropoda; class Insecta; order Lepidoptera; family Nymphalidae; genus Heliconius; species Heliconius hermathena. Next base: position 22,445 of record JAAIXJ010000144.1, on the reverse strand, counting down.
CGCCGCCGCGCGCCTGCACGCCTCCTGCGCGCCGCCGCTGTGGCCGCTCGCGCTCGCCGCGCTGCTGCTGTGCGCCGTGAGCGCCGCGGCCGCCGCCGCGCTCGGGCGCCGCGCCGCGCGCCGCCGCGTCAAGCGCTTCCTGTTCGAGCGCGGCCTGTGCGTGCGCTGGCTGCTGCGCGGCGAGCGCGCGCCCGACGCGCACTGCGACCGCGACGTGTTCGTGTCGTACGCGCAGGGCGACGCGGCGGCGGCGGCGGCGCTGGCGGCGCGCCTGGAGCGCGGCGGCCGGCGCGCGCTGCTGCACGAGCGCGACTGGACGCCGGGCGAGCTCATCCCGGCGCAGATCGCGGCCTCGGTGCGGCGCTCGCGGCGCACGCTGGTGCTGCTGTCGGAGCACTTCCTGGCCTCGTCGTGGGCGCGCGCGGAGCTGCGCGAGGCGTACGGCGCGGCGCTGGCGGAGCGGCGCCCGCGCCTGCTGCTGGTGCTGCTGCCGGGCCTGGAGCCCGCGCGCGCCGCCGCCGCCGACGCGCACCTGCGCGCGTACATCGCCAGCGTCACCTACCTGCGCTGGGACGACCCGCGCTTCTGGCAGCGCCTGGAGCGCGCGCTGCCACCGCCGCTGCAGCCCGCGCCCGCCCTCGCGCCCGCCCCCGCCCCTGCGCCCGCCTCCGCGCCCGCACCCGCTGCCGCCTGACCGCCAACATATCACCTCCATCATGTGACCTCCTAAGACTGGAGAGGGAATAGCGGGGAAAGAGAGTGTTGAGGGCGCAAAAGATCCTGAAATTCAAGTGATGTCATTTATGAACGACCTACAAATATAAGCGACCTTTCACATATGTAAAAGAAAAACTTTAGTTTAAGATATTTATTATGTGCTACTTTGGGTTTTATTTAAATTTATTTTAATTTCCTACCTCTTTGAAGAATATAAAGCACTGTGAACTTCCACATGAAGTGGGCATGTCAAAGTACACAATGTCTTAACACAGGGTTCCCTCTGCCTACCTTGCTATATGCGTGATACTACATGATACTAAAAAAACATTGACTGGATGTTTTTTGTTTATTTCTATATAACAGGGTAAAATGTTATTTATAATATTTAAATGTTTTACTAAATTAAAATGAAATCAATGTTTTTACAAAATGAGACAATAACAATGTACTCTATAGAATATAGATTATGTATCATAGATATCAGTTATGAAAAATGATCAACATACATACATGCAAGAGGCCAGTCATGGTGCAGTGTGTGACTGTCAACGCAACTGGTTGTTGGTTCGCTTCCCCACTGGTGTCGAGGTGTTGTCTGGTTTCAAGGCAAAGCGCAGCGTTGAGTTCCACCATTCAACACCCAATGCCTCCAGAATTCGGCAGAAAGTGATGAACAGAGTATCTCAATACTAGGTTCCTTCTGCCTACTCTGCTATGTGCCCCATACAGCGTGAAACTGAAAAATAAATAAAAATCACCATACACATTTTTTCCTCAAAACACAAAACAACCTAAATATTGTTATCAAAGAATGTTGTTTTTAGTATTATCTATTTCTTATTTTGACAGTGTATTTTTAGGTTAAAAATTTCCACTATTTTACAAACAAATATTATTAAATTTAAATCTCATATTAATTGTTTAAGTGTTTTTTTTATAATAGTTTTTTTTTATTATTTTCTTATTGTTTAAATAATTCCATTAATTAATTAATGTCTTATTGTTTAAATACGTAATAATAAATGTTAAATGAATTATTGGTAATGAACGCCTTGTTAATGAAAAATATATTTTTTGTAAATTGAAGTATAGGATATAAGTAAGTCATCACATACTCATAATTAAATGTAACGTACTCGAATGTGTCATAAATTATTAATTGTAAGAGTAATTCAAATTATCTACAAACTACATAATTATTACAAAATATGTTTTTTTTTCATTTCAAATGTTGTAAAAACTAGTTTATAACTTGAAGAAGTAAATATTTGATTTGACAATTTTATTGTCAATCTGACAACCTCACCCTGTTACTTATGCCTGCTACACACACAGACGCACACGTACTCGCCGCACACACATAATATTATTGCCGATATAAGAATCTTGCCAATAATATTGTTCAATTGTTATTGGCCCCGCACACTATGCAATATTATGGATGAGGAAAAAAAACTAAGTTTTTAACTAAGTAATAATTTCAATATTATTAAAGAACTAAAATATAGCCACCATTACCGTACCATTCGTGGCCCAGGGGCACAAAAAGTGACTCTGTAACCGCGACAGGTTGTAAGTTCGATTCCCGCTCGAGGAAATTAAATATTTAATATTTTCATTTCTTCACTCTGGTATCGAGGCAAAGCGCAGTGTTAAGTTCCGCCACTCAACACCCAATACCTCCAGAATTTCGGTGGAAAATAGAGTGAACGGAGTGTCTTAATATTAGGTTCGCTCTGCCTACCGTGTAAACTAATTTTACGAACAGAGGATGATTTAAAAATAGGAGTGGCTACTCATACCTAATTTTAAATACTTTTTTAATTTACTACTGTAACATCAACATTATTTTTCGAATTTTCCGCATCGAACGATCGCCATCCACGCAACCATTTATTCAATAAAGACTAGAACTGCCCCCGATGAACGATAAACTGCAACTATTTATCATACACACGACCGATAAATCAATCAAACTGGTTTTCATACATTTATCACTAAAATACTCCTATGTGTAGCAGCCCTTACATATCCCTGCTATTGAATAGTCCGTTAGTTTTGAATAATTTTGGTTACGGATATTAGATTATTTTACGAAGAATCTGTTGACTGTATAGTGTAAGAACTGTATAATGTAAGAATCCATCGAACCTTGACAGTTTGTAATATTTTTTGTTTATTTTTTTCTTGTACCAAAAGTTCTTCGTACTTTTCGCTACTCTGTAGTGTGTCGGCTCGGCCAAGTTAAATCATAAACTCACATGTCTAATTTAGACTTCGCCCATATCTAAATTATATTTGATTCGGCTACGGATACTTTTTTTATTTCAGATATTCGTTTTCCAGGTATGGGGTTCCATAGCGTCCTTGTATATTAATTGAAAATTGTCTCTATTGAGGCTAAAAAATTTAAAATTATGATAACATTCCTAAAACTCATGTAACCGGTTGCGCCTAAATTTTAATTTACTACGCTGTCTATATTTTACAAATATTGTATACAGTTATTATATCGAATAAATATATGAAATGTTATAGTTGGCTGGTTTTCTTATTTCTTTCTAATCTTTTAATTGCTTTGTAATCACCGAAGTGTTACTATAAGTTTTAATTTAAAAAAGTAATACGTAGTACTAGTATGTTATTTCGTTAGTTCTGGTTCTGGCAAAAAAATAATCAATTTAAGTATTATTTACAGCAAAAATATATGTGTTAAAAAACTTTATACTTTAAACAAATAAAAATTGAGCGTTTAGCGACATTTGAAACGCAGAGTTGACTACGAACTGCAATACTGCAGTGTACTACTGTTTGTGATGCTTGCCACCGTGAGATAAGCGTAAGAAATTCTTAAGGTTATAGAATAACAAAGGTAAGTTATTCAAATAAAACGTTGAATATATGTTTTTTGTATTCTACAAAAAGAAATTTAATTAAAAAAAATAGATGGAAGCATAAAATTCTTTTAAAATTGCAGTAAATAGATTCACGAAATAGCAGTTATTCTATTTAAGTGTCCGTATTCGTGCTATTGCCTATATTTTTTTCACTTAAATTTCTATATTACTGTAATAATTTTATATTTATTAGTTTTAATATTCACAATAATATATTATAAAAATGTAAATCAACCTCTTTGTTTAATAAAAAGATGTTTTTTAAAAAGAAGTAATAATATAAGTAATACAGAACTGTCATCAGAGAACATTAATAAAATGACGCTTTATGTGGTCCGAAAATTATAATAATTAGATATACTTTTAGACTTGGAGCGGAAGAAGAAAGAGGTCCTCTAGAATAACATATTGTATTAGAATTTAAGATGGACATTGTACAAGCTTAATAGTATTTTACTCTGGAAGAAATATAAGTTCTGTAAAAGCCTCGAGGTGTTTGATTTCTTTACATTACTATTTTAAAGATAACCTGAATTGACAATTTTAATTCATATAGATTGTTAAACAGCACTCGCAACACTATATGGAATATTTTTATTTATTATCGTATACTAATTTTAGTACATTAAAAGAATATAACTTAAGTTCACGCGGTATAGTCAGAGAGAACAGAGCGCCAAACTCTAAAAGAGTATATTACTTACTAGCGACCCGCTCGCGGCTTCGCCCGCTTAAACCAAAGAATTATTTAATTAACACACTGAATAATGTTTATGTTTTGACATACCTATAATGTATGTTTGCAGTGTACTTAATGAGAAAGTTATTAAAACTTTAGGTCGCATTTTCGTACCTCCCATAAGAATCTTCAGTTTAATGTTTGAAACAAAAACACAACTTATCGATACTTACACAATAAAATCTTAACTCATCGGGGTCTGTACATGGAAGATATTACACTTAACAATGTAATAGAACTTGTCAGTTTGTTCACGATAATCTCAGTAACAGCTTAACCGATTTAAATGCACATGTATTTTGACTAAGTTCTCTTAAATATTTAGTATTAGTTTTATTTTAATCGGTATCCCGCCTCTAGCAAGGTAGGCAGAGGGAACTTAGTGTTAAGATACTGTGTATGATATGTGACTGATGTGCGAAATGAAAATATTATTAAATTATAATTCAATCATCTAAGTGGGGATCGAACCCACAACGTAGCGTTATAGTCACAACTTTCTGCCCCTGCGTCGCGACGGCCTTCAATATTTATACAAGGTGGAAGTGTCAACGCTCCTTTTACGGGAACAGCATATAGGGTAAAATATTTTAAGCCCATAAAGAAATTAATCAAGATACCTCAACAGTTCAGATGTAAGATTTTTTTTTATTTCACGATGTTTATCCATACCTGTATTTCGTGTGACGCAGTTATGCATAGATATTAATAACGTAAACACATACTACTACAAAAATACTGTTAAAACATTTAGAACTTTGAACTTTGCCGCCAATACCTACGACTCGATTTCGGAATGTTGGGGCGGTTTCCGTTTAATAGGTTTATGTCTGCGAGCTTCGTTCTTGACGAATTGCTATTTATTTTACAACGATAATTTTATTATTTATTTAAAAAAATAACTATTTTTTTTTGGGTTTTTTTTATTATTGTATTAGGCTTTTATAGAGTAGTTAAAACTGTGGTTTCATTTAGAGTGGTGCTGATAAAAACACTCTATATCAGGGGTTCCCAAACTGTGCGCCGCGGCGCCCTAGTGCGCCATAGAAAGTAAAAAGGGGCGCCGTGAGTTGGTTCCTAAATCTGAAATCGGAAATCTCAAAATATTCGCGGTCGGTGCCTTTCTGAGCGCTTGCAACATAAATAATGTTTTAAGCTATGACGGTTCGCGCTCGCAATCGTAATGTTTGTTTATTTACGCCCAATCTCTAGATTGGATAGATATATGAAACAATCTAAGATTGAGGTTGAAGATAGGTTATTAATATTGGGCGTTATTCACAAACGAGACGCGCGCGCGACGGACGTTTCATTGTGTTTTGTTTCGTTGTGTTTTTCGTCTAATATCGCAAAATGGACAGATTTTTATTGAATAAACGGGTAAGTAATTTAAATAACAGTGAAAAGGCGTCTACTAGTGGCGGCGGGGAAGTAAAGAAGCGGAAATATCGTAAATACGATGAGAGCTATTTGGATTTTGGTTTTACTTCAATAGAAGTCAATAATGAAGAGATACCGGAGTGTGTGCTTTGTTTGAAAATACTCTCATCCAAAAATATGCTTCCAAGTAAGTTAAGGCGACATCTCGAAACAATACATCCAAATATGACTGAAAAACCGCGTCAGTTTTTCCACCGTAAATTACAAAATTTTAATAAAACAAAAAACGTATTTATTCAGCAAGCCTCAATACCTGAAAACGCAATGTTAGCATCGTTTAAGGTGGCGTACAGGGTTGCAAAATGCAAAAAACCTCATAATATTGCAGAACAGCTTATTCTACCGGCTGCGCTCGACATAGTGTATATTATGGTAGGAGAATCAGCTGGAAAATTAATTTCTAAGGTACCTTATCTAACAATACTATCAGTCGAAGAATCCATGACATAGCTGAGGACTTCAATGACCAGTTAATAAAAAAAATGAAGAACAAGGATTTCAGTTTGTAACTTGATGAGGCTACTGACAGTAATAATGATGCACATCTTATTTGCTACGTACGCTTTCTGTCTGAAAATATTATTTTCGAAGACCTTTTGTTCTGCAAAAGCATTACCAATAGTGCGAAAGCCCAAGACCTGTCTGAAATTCTTGAAAAATTTATCGTAGAAAATGGTTTGGATTGGCAAAACTGTATTGGTATATGTACTGATGGGGCTCGATCCATGTCCGGTAGGTATGGGGGAATCCAAGCGCTTATTCGTAAAAAGCACCGAATGCTATGTGGACCCATTGCATCATCCATAGGGAATCAATGAGCTCGGAACTAAATCAAGTACTGGAATGTGTAATTGGTGCAGTAAACTACAAAATAACTACGCCTCTAAAGGCCAGGTTTTATAAAAAACTATGCATCGATATGGGAGTTGAACATACAGCACTGCTGTATTACTGTAATTCAAGATGGCTTTCGCATTACACGAAGAATTGAGCACTTTTTTACAGCAAGAATGTCATGAATGCGCCAAATATTTCACTGAAACAGATTTCTTGCTTAAACTAGCATATTTGTGCGATATATTTGAGAAGCTGAACAGTTTGAATATGTCTTTGCAAGGCAACAACATGCACATTATAAAGCTATTGGAGAGGATTGCGGCGTTTAAAATGAAACTGCGGTTGTGGATTAAAAAAATGAATGAAGGCGGCGGTCAAGATTGCTTTCCCCAAACTTTATAAATATGCGACATCTAATGAAGTGGTTGTCTCGCAAGATCTGACGGCCCTATTCACGCAACACCTATCGAACCTAACCGAATGGTTTTCGAAGTACTTTGCAGATGATGACCTCGAAAAATTTTCGTGGATTCAAGATCCTTTCCATTCACAAACTTCATTAGGCTTCACATCGCAAGATGAAGAAAGTCTTATTGAGCTCTTTTGCGACAGAAGCCTTAAGGCTAAAACAAAATTTAACAGTTCCGATTTAGTGGAGTTTTGGTTATCAATTCAATATAAATATCCAAATTTAACTTCAAAAGCTTTAAGAATTTTCATTCCGTTTGCAACATCATATTTATGTGAAGCTAGATTTTCAGCTGTAGCTATAATAAAGAACAAATATCGTTCTCGGATCAATGTGGAGAAAGAAATGAGAGTAGCAGTGTCAAGTCTTATTCCTCGCTTTGAGAAAGTGTGCGGAGACCACCAAGCTCAACCGTCACATTGAATTGACTAAGAACTGTCGTATTTTATTATTCTTATGTCTTAATTGTTGTTTTCTCATTTAAATAAATAAAACTCAATTTCATATTGTGGATGTCTTAATTTTTGATCCTATTTGGGTGTAGGTATCTATTTCTTTCAACTGTTTCTTTTTGTAATAGCGTACTACCTTGGGTGGGGCGCCGTCAAAAATACCAAACTTGTAACTGCGCCGCGAGCTGAAAAAGGTTAGGAACCCCTGCTCTATATAATTGAGCATATTTAATATTTATAGTGATTTTTTGGTGAAAAGATAACAATAGTTATTACAACACTTGCGAAGAAAGCATATTTTAAGCATTTTTTTAATTCCCATACCTTTTGAAAAACTACCAACATTCTTATAGTTAATTTTTTTTTTCAAATTAAATAATAGTCTATGTTTTTCATCATAATGGCGCGAAAATATTCAAAATGTTTAAAATTACACTGTAATACCACATTATTATCGACATTGTAGTATTGATAGTAATTGAAAACAGTTATACTACAGGAGGATACCTTTATATGCACTGTTTAAACCTGTTTTTTATGATATAATGTAGAATAATATATTCTATATTTTTATTTTTAGAGATTACTCTGTACTAAGATGGCAGCTCTCCGCATTTACGGCCCTGATATATCGATATAAATAATAGACATAAATCGTTGGAAAGAAAAGGAGAGACGCAATATTGATTTTTTTCTTTTTTTTTGTACTTGAAACATATTAAATTTACGTACAAATCATTTGTTTTGAACTTCCTTAACATGAATATTTCATTTAAATTAAAAAAAAATAAATCAGCTTCACGCTGTATCCCGCACACAGCAGGGTAGGCAGAGGGAACCTAGTGTTAAGACACTCCATTCCCCACATTCTGCCGAATTCTGAAGGCATTGCGTGTTGAGTGACAGAACTCAACGCCGCGCTTTGCCTCGACACCAGAGCGAAGAAATGGAAATATAAATTTAAGTAAATATTTCATCTCCTCGAGTGGGTATCGAACCCACAACCAGTTTACAGTTATACTTTGTGCCCCTGTGCGACGAATGGTCTCAATTTACTTTCTTCTTCTAAATTGTGGTTAAATAAAACAATCGTAATTTGGTTATGTCAGATTTCTATTAACCGACTTCTAAAAGGAGGAGCTTAACAATTCGATTGTATTTTTTATCCTTGTTACCTCAGAACTTTTGACTGAGTGAACCGATTTTGATTATTCTTTTTATATTTGAAAGCTAGTGTGTCCCGTATAGTTCTATTTTAAATTAGTTCATTACCGACAATTCTATAAGAAAATCACATAAGTCTCAAATTTACATTAAGTATATGCGCGACAAATGGACTAATAACTCAATATCAACTCAACCGATTTTAAGGATTCTTTTTTTATTGGAAAGGGTAGTTTGGTTTTCAGTTGAAATAGAAGAAATCGGTTTTTTTATTAAAAAAACATAATTATGTTATTTTTTCTACTAAAACTTCTTTATACTCCATGATATAAACTATCCTATAAGTTCCATTAGGCCAAAATTCATTTAATTTCATACAGTACTTATCGGTATTTTAAGTAATTTACATTTTTCAGTTTTTATTTAAAAAAAAAAGTGTTGCAAATGTTGACACAAACTGATCTCAAGTATGGTTGTTGTTGCGATGCCCACGCCTTAATTTAGGTGTCGCAACCATACTGAGTTTATGTTGTACTCAACCGTTAATTTTTTTAATAATGTTTGAATTCCATTCAGTGTCCACACCCAATGTGACACAGTGGGGACAGATTCTACTTTTCTACTGCTTGACAAAAATTTCATGGAATTAAATATATTTTTTGCTTCCTCCCATGTTTTGTTGTACACTGACTTGAGTGTGGCTGAACAATTTTTAGTTTTACTGCCACTTATTGAGCCAAAAATATTGTCTAGAAATAATAAAAGGTCCACCATTTCTTTGCATTCTGGAAGTAGAATTCCTTTATCTGAAAATGATGGTAATAAAATGTTAATAATTTAAACTTTACATGATTAAGAATGGGATAAACTATGGTATTTCATATTGGAATCTTACTACTGCCATAATGAGCTGTTGGCTAAAGATATGTATATAATATATATTTCATTCAGCATAGTATTATATATGTAAATTGACTATAAAAAATAATTATTACAAGTTCTTCAACTTTTTAAAAGAATCTTTAATAGTTTTACTATTGTTCTATTAATTTGTTTCATTATATTGAATTATATTTTAATGTAAATAAACAAACAATCAATATTTTTATCTTTTCTTGCTTGATATGCTACACTGACTTTCAAAGAAACTTCGTCAAAAAGTAATACACATAATTTTTGCACAATTTTTTATACTTTCCGGTCTTTTCTTTAATAAGGAGAAAATATTTTTATTGAATCCAGGCTTAAGTTTGCTTTTAGGAATTGATTTTATCAAAATTTGTGGTGCCCGCAAAATATATATTGATCTTAAAAAAATTCCTTCTTGTTATTTATACACTTTAGTAATTTAATGAGCAACTTTGCTAAACTTGCAGAGTTAACAAGGATATTTGAATAATAATTACAAACTATTCTCTTTGAAATTTTAATCTCAGCCATTTGTTTTTTTTAAATCATTATTTATTTTTCATTTGCTTAATTTTACTGTAGCAAGTTTTTTATAAATTTCTTTTTCCGCTTTGGAAAAAATACCTCTCTAGATATTTTATTTGTTTTATTCCTAACTTTTTCTGTTAAGAACAATAAGAAGGCTTAGCTAACATTTGATTGTTATAATAATTAGATATACAATTTATACATAAAGATAAGCTTTATTTCTAATTAATTGCAAGTAATATTTGTAAAACATTGATAGCTTAAAATTTTTTTATGAGCTAAATTATATATAACAATTGGGTAGGCAAGTAATACCATAAATCCCAACTCAATTGTTATATCTAAATCAAAATTGTAGTCTGTATAACAGAAAAGAGAAAAGTCTTTATTAAAAATAGTTGTTAAATAATATTAATAAAGTTATCAATATTTAAGGAGGAATACTTTACAGCTTACTTTACAATTGTCTGTGTAAAAATATAATAAGAATTCTAATGTTCTTCAAGAAGTATTCTCCATATTTAATGTGGTCTTATACTTTAACTTATACAGTACATATTTAAAACAATACAAACTATCAACTGACCAGGCACTGAGTGTTCATTTTGTGTATAGTGTACACAGAACACATATACCCAAAGTGAAGAATGTTCACTTCATACAAAAAATGGGGGACCAAACGCCACTGCTGCCATCTCTTGTGTGCCCACCAGAAACAATATTTAAAATTTACCGCCTCAGATATGGGCGGGAAATTTAAAATTTGGCTAATATTTGGGTAATAAATCGATTTATATTCAAAGCCAGAATGATTCCTCTTTCAAAATCAATTGGAAGTTTACTACTTAATTTTAAAGAAAAATACTTCCAAATGATTTTGAAATAGTGAATCATTTCTGGTATAATAATAATAATAGTCTTCTATAATTATAAAAATAAAACAAATAAACACTTTATACTTTTTTATTGCTTATAAACATTTGTTATAATTATATTTATACAAATAGTATTCTTGCAAATCAAATAAAATAGTGATAAAGACTATATAATTGCAACATAACAAACTTGCCCTTTTATGTTAGAAACAATAATTAACATTTATATAATTTAAATAGATTGTAATCAGTAAAATAATCATAATTTATATATTTATTAACTTATAACATTGTAGGCAGTTACATTCTTGAAATTTGACCTGGATTACAAATAAAGAATTAACAAAATCATTGCTGTTTACTATTCTATTTTAATTAAGTAAATATTTTAATTAAGTGTTGTGTTGTATTTTTTAATGATAATGATATATATAATAGAGATAATGATAAAAATTATGAAGTATTATGAACTTAATAGTGTTGGTCAAATTAAATCTAACATAATTATACTATTACTTATTTTTTAATATATCTATATTCCTTTTTAACAATTTCTGATATTTTGAAAATTTTGAGAACAAGGTTTGCATTTATTGCCAAGGCTCTTTAATAAAAATCCACAGACATATTTACAGGTTAGGCAATTAAAACAAACCTTGACCATGACTTAGAACATTAGAACAAGTTTCACTCCCATTGTCTGCTTGGCATTTGGACATATATGGTCCTGTTTTAATTTGGGTGCAAAAACAAAATTTCCATCACCAGTCTTTTTGGAAGAAATGTTCCATATATTTCCATTTGGCTCGACCTATAATGTAATAAATAACATTTTAATTAAAAAAAAATATTACAAGTTTTATTTAATTATTAGTAAATGGAAACCAGCCAAACTTGAGGCCAGCCATATCGCAGGGGCACAAAGTGTGACTGTAAAATCTACTGGGTTGTGGGTTTGATCCCCACTTGTGGAAAAGAAATATTTATTTAAATTTATATTTCCATTTCTTCTCTCTGGTGTTGATGCAAAGTGCACCAAAAACAATATTTAAAATTTACCTTAATAAAGTGCAGTGTAGTTCCACCACTCAACATGCAATGCCTCCAGATTTCGGTTGAAAGTGGGGAACGGAGTGTCTTAACACTAGGTTCCCCCTGCCTACCCTGCTGTGTGCGGGATACAGCGTGAAGCTAATTTATTTATTTTATTTTTTTGCACTTTTAACTGGACTTCACATTACACGATAAAATATTACCTTTTTCTTCAACATTGTTTGAAGTAATATTTGGTTATGGTTCTTTAATTATAGCTTTCCGAGCGTGCCAGTAGAGCACATATCACATTGCCAATGTCACGTTGTATGGATAAAACACGAAGGAGGTTGTACGGTAAAAGAGATAATGTTACACAATAGGAGAATGCATGTTATAAAAAAAGATCCAGTTAAAAATTGCCTTCACCTATAAAAAACAAAAAATAATATATACATTATATACATAACATAGAGGGTTAGTAATAAGAAATATAATACAAAGGTGTTAGCTTACAATTTAATTTTGTTATATCTAATATATTAACCAACTTTCAATGTTAAGGGTGCGGGGAACTTTATGAGGAAGGACATCATATAAGGGACGAATCAGCTTAGGTCAAGTGAAAAGTATGTGAGGAGGGGAACCGTCGTCTAGGCCACATTCACACAGTGAGTGGTCCCTGACCCTGATCTTAGCTAGGTGCACAGGTGTACATGCATGTCCAAGGCGCAAGCGACAAATAGTTGATATAATCCTCCGTTCAGTAAATTTTTGGGAAAAAAACCAAGGTCACCTGGGAATGTTAGGTTGAATGGAAGCATAAAACTTACCTTTCTGAAGTAATATTTGTATTGCATTTTATATTATATTTTAAAAACAAACTTCTGAACCATTTCAGTAAGAGGTAGATCAAATATTGCAATATATATTGACACCACCCATATCACAAATTGTAGCTGCAATATTTAAGCCATTTCTGGAATCTAGAATCTGGAAATAAAAATACAAATAAAAAATAAAACAACTATTATCACAAATCTTTACAAATAAGGCTTTAAGTTTAAGTTAATGTTTAACGATTACTTACCGGTGTAAATTGGTAGGACGAGGATTAGGGAACCTATAAAATGTAATTTTATTATTATCAGCTTCACGCTGTATCCCGCTAAATTTAATTCTATAAACAAGTAATAAAATGCAATAGAAATTCGAATATTAAATAACAGTTTGCGTCGCCGAAAGAAACAGAAACAGCCACACATATAGTAATTATTATTAAATATGAGATATAAATAGTAAATGTGTAAAGTGACTGTTACTACGTGCTTGTTTCGGACCTAGAAAATACTAAAGGTAGAAAATTGTAGGTCCGAAACAACCACGTAGTAGTATAAATAGAAAATAGAGTTATTTGCGTACCCAGTTCTTACTTTATTACTTTACTATACTTTCCTACTTTATATAATAATATAATCAAAATTTTTATTACGTATAATAAATTGAGATAAAACTAAAGCAGAGAAGCCACGCAAGCAAGAATATATTTTACATACGTGTTTTGTTTTCTGTATTTATATTTTTAACTATAGGTACAATAGTGTACAATTATACACCATATACATATTTATTATTAAAATCAAAAATACCTCCACTCTCCTTGCACCCAGGAATACATACAGCACAAATTATTCCAACTTCAGTTGTAACAGTAATAGTAAAATTAATATACCGGAGGAATCTGAGCTCAACTCAATGGAAAAAAGCAAAAACTATTACAAAAATGTATACTTTAATTGAATACCGAAGTCAACAAGTAACAACATCATCAATAGATATTTCGAATTTGGAACTATTACCCACATAAATAAACTATAGAGTACCAAAGAGTATCATTCGGAGTAGACTACCACAGACAGTGAAGAATTGATTACTTTACGAGCTACATATTAAATTATTTGAGGTAAATATATATATTTTATATTACTGTTATAAATATGTAAAGTTAAGATATAAATTGAATATTATTGCTCATATTCAATTTGTGGCGACATCTATTGACGTTAATTGAAATACTCAATTCTAAAGCGACCTCTGTTGGTGGAACTTCAGTTGGCGAACTTATGATAATATAATGCTACAAAATAAAAAATATCTATAATGGTCTAAACTCTAAACTCTCCATACTCCATATACTTCTGAATTTAATAATATTATACGTTAAAAGTTTCCAGTCTCGATGTACTAAGATTCATGAAGGCATGAGATAAAAGGTAAACATGTCAAAAAAAGGTTCTTTTCGTGACAGGTTTGATGGAGTTATTATATTAATTAAAATATATATATTTTAAGTATTAACTCTCTTATAACACTGTAAGTAGCCATAAAATGTATTATAATATTATTTTATAATTGAAATAAAATACAAAATAACAAAAACAATACAATCTTCTTTCAATCTTTTCGTAATATAATTTAAATATTTATATTTTCAAATTTTATAAAATTGCACACTGTATATACTTTTGTTATTTAAATATATATTGTTTTCATATTTAAAGCCAGAAATATTTTAACTTAAAATTTAAAAATGTTGATATGCATCCAGTTTTTTTTATTTTCAATAATATTTTTTAAATATATCATGTACCACCTAAAAACACCTAAAAGTCAACTCATTCTCAAACTTCAGACACATGTTAGTACTATAAAAATAAATTATATCTCGTAATTAATATTTATATTAGAACATTATTGTTCTAATATTATTAATATTAGAATATTTTATCATCCGTCAGATTATATCCACCATTTTCAGTTATTTTTATGGAATTTTCATGAATCCGTTGTTATTTTTATTTATTTTATTTAAGTAAGTAACTTTAAAGTTTTGTTAAGTTTAAAATTATTTTCTGGTTGTTCTGTTTTTGTTATATTTTGTATTGTTTTTGTTATTTTGATATTTATATACTTTAGAACATGAGTAAACCTGGACCAAGCAACGCTTGCACTTTGACATGATTAATAAAAGCTTTAAGGTATATGAAATTAAATTGTTACTAGCCGATGCAATAAAAAATATAACAGTAGAAGCTTGGCAAAGTTGCATTGACCATGTGATAAAAGAAGAGCAAAAGATGAAAAGAATTATTCATTTAATAGATAATGGTGGACCGTTTCGTCATTAATGTTGGTGACAGTTCCTCAGAATCCTCCGATTTCTGATAAATAATCGAATAATAGATATATTAAGTTTTATTATCCTAATAGTTAAGTAACTTTTAGTAAAACTTGTACATTTTCATTTTATCTTTTTGCTATTCTTATTTTATGCACAGGTATTTTATATATAACATTCACGCGCCCAATTTATTCTTTGTAGCGGCGCGCTGTCATCTGTCATAGAAGTCTTTAAAACCCAACAGGAACAACCGTGGGTTTCTACATACACAGTGCAAAACAGCTATATTATGTTACTTCGAAACTCACAGCGTTGATTGAATACCTGTTTGTTTACTGCTGGTGAAAGAGAATGTATTATGTATTATTAGATGCTGCTGTTTTTATGCCGACTGAAGGAAACATTTATCTGTTTCAATATTAAGACTATTTGATTGTTGTCCTTATTTTAGGTTTAATAAAATCCCTTTAAAGATAATTCTATTTGTGAGTGTGGTTTGGAGGAAGGTTCTACGGATCACATTGTATTTAATTGTTCAAAACTTAACTATTCTCTTTATGATATCCTTCCTCTTAATGTACAGCGTCCTGTTAATGTAAAATGTATATTAGCTTTAGTTTTTAGTCCTTTTATTAGAATGTTGGTAAAGTTTATTGTAGATAATGACATTAAGTTATAGTTGTTCTCAATGTGTGTGTATTTTTTTACTATTTATTTTCATTTGTACATTTCTAATATAGCGTTTGTTTGTTTGTTTTAGTGTTTGATCCAGTACATCCACCACCTTATCTATAATTCATAATATCACTCAAAATTTACTGCTTCATATCATTCGTGTTTTTTCTACTATACGTGACACTGGCAGATTATTTTGCGCCTGTCATCGCAAAATCAAGCCATTAATTAAAAAAAAAAAAAAAAAAAAAAAAAAAATCCCTTATTGACATGAAAATATCTATATCATAGATATCAAAACTGACAAATTTGAAACTAAAAAATAAAATGAATACTGCTGGACTTGTTAGATGTCCTGATACGTCATAATGCGATAGCGGTTATATAAAATAGTATCACATCTGATTTAGTACCTGCTTTCCTGAGGTAAGGCACTTTCAGGTTGACTACTCAATCCACATACATTGTGGTTTTGTTGAGAAATAGAGTTACTGGTGTTTTATAGAGGCTATGGATACATTTCTTATGATTTGACTTCTCACTAAGTAAGTTATTGGGCAACTATGTCAGGTAGACTATTCTACCCACATGCACTGTGGTTTTGTTGAGATGATTTGACCTTTGACTAAGTCAGTTATTGTCTGACTGTGACTATTGGCTAAAATAAGTATTGGTTAACATTGCCTTAACAATCAAAGGCAATCTCAGAAGTAATTGTGTTCCATAACAAACCACATATTTTTTTAGAAGGTAAACTATAACTATAAAAAGTATTCTTTAGAAGGTACACAACATAATTTAACTTTGTTTACTTCATTAAATAACCTGAGATTATTTATATGTATGATATCATATGTATCTTATATAATTTTTGTTTACTGAAAGTAATTTCAGATCAGTAGCTGTAACAAAGATATTTTATTTTAATGATTTACTCAGCAGCCAAAATGGGACATTAGTTTACTATTTAAATATGAAATGCTAATGTTAACCTTTCCTGATGAACTAGCATAAATCTGTTGGGATAAACAGCAACATATAAATGCCTGTGCTCCTCTGGCACCAAGTTGGTAATCATTGTAACTGTCTGGGAAGCTAAAGACAGGTCAATGTAGAAGTGAGCGTATCTACCTTTTGTAATTGAAGTTGGTATAAATTGTGTCTATGTATGAATTTTACTGAATAAAGTTGTTGTCATGTCAATTGCAACAATAAAAAAAATATAAATATATGTAATTTATTAATTTTATTCTTTCCTACCCAATTGAGATTCCTTTTCTGTTCTATTATCTTCACTATTTATGATTATTTTTTGTATATAAATTAATATCTTATCTGGTCTATTTCCTTTACTGTTATAACTTTTTAATATATGAAAAAATTCTACACATTTGTAGGGGTGTATCTTACAAAATTATAAATTTGTAAAATGTTATTTATTTATCTTTATAATAATAATAACAATAGCAGTTTGGAATAAGAGCTTTTTAAGTAAACAGATATAATGAACTTCAAGGTATTACTGTCAATTTATTTATTTTGAACTTTGATCAAAACACTGTTAATTTCACAAATTACACTAAAGACATACTTAATTCAATAATCACATTACCTAATTCTTATGAGGACCTAGATTAAAGTAATGTGGAATAGTCACAATCAGCATTTATAGCAAATTAACAAAAAAATTCCAAATATTTTATTTAATGTTAGATATCTTTCTCGGCAGATGATATTTAGTTCTATTTTATTAAAGTTATACAACTCCTTTTTAACTACCAATTGCGAAAGCTGGAGTAAATCTGCAAAACTATTACAGACTGGTTCCTGTAGTCACTAATTGAAAGTAGTCAACCTCTGTGGCTGTTGGTCACAATACTAGTATACTTGTTAATACACATTATTAGTGACAAGTTATTTATTTTTAATGTCACTAAGCTGTAGCTCTGTTAAAGGTTACACAGAATTATCACAATAAATTCCTATGAGTAGTAAAATTAACACAAACCGTTAAGCGTTTGTAAAAATAATAAAATTCCAATATAATTCATTTAAGTAGTAAATTGCCAATAATTGTCAACTGAATATAAGTCCACCACTAGTCCAAGAGGCAGTTCTGTTGTCTAAGAGCTAACAAAAAATTCAATAAAACTGTTCTGGCAAAAAAAAAACAATTTAAGTATTATTTGCAAATATTTAGTAAACTATATATTTGTAAAAAATCTTTACAATTTCATCTATCTAAAAAATTAAGTAACAATATTTTAATGATAATATTGGCCATATGCGTTGACTACGCACTGCACTGTAACGGCTTTATGTTGCTTACCACCGTAAGACTAGCGTTAGAATTTCTTAAGGTTGTAAAAAAACAAAAGTAAGTTATTCACATAAAACTTTGTATACATAATAAGTTCTTTGATTTTCACGATTATTACACATTTTGGTCTACCCGTGACCACGGACTACTGCAAAGTGTTCGAAACGTCTGGTTTCCAAAAATGTATAAAAATACAAAATATACGCGATTAATCCGGTTAAAATAGTTTCATTTAAAATGTGTAATAATCGTGAAAATCAAAGAACTTATTATGTGTCCCCTAGTTCGTGTTACTGCCAAGGATCCTAGATACTTTTTAATAAATTTATATTTGTATGATAATTGAGATAATTTAAATTTAAAGCTTAAAAACACTTAATGAATTTATTAAGGTTTCTGGTGATCGAAATTCGGTATATATTTTATTCACTTAAATTCCTATATTACTATTTTAAAGGTAACCTGAATTCATAACATTAAACTAAATTCGTATAGATACTACCAATGCAACTTTGTTTTTTAATTAACTTTTATCATTTATGTTTGTGTATTTTTTCGAATATAGGTACAGGGTAGAGTAATCTACAACAACAATCTCTTAACAAGCTCTTTCTTTTGGGAAAAAATATATTTATACAAGGAAAAACATTTCATTTCTTTTCAACCAACTTCAATAAAGAGGATGTTCTCAACTTCAAAAACGGAAGAGGCTTCCAATTTGCCCCTCGTGCACTTTTTAGGCTTGGAGCGGAAGATAAAAGAAATCCTGTAGAATAACATATTGTATAGATAGATATAGAATTTACGATACACATTGTACAAGCTTAATGGTATCTTGTTCTGGTAGAAATATAAGTTCTGTAGAAAACTCGAGGTGTTTGATTTCGTTACAATTGCATAATAGTAAACTAGATCTTCAAACATTAAATTATCATACAGGTGAAGTTTTCAATGAAGTAAAGTATTATTAATTCAAAAACAAAACATACAGCTAAAGAACTCAGTTTATTGTTTTAAAAAATATATAAATATTAAATAAGTATAATAAATAAAAAACTCAAAATAATAAAGATAAACGCAACTTAAAATTATACATAAGAAAATAATATGGTTTGCAATATAAATTGCAGATAGGTGACCATATAAAGCCCAGATTAAAAGATTTGAGGAATAAAAATTAACAATTAATTCTTATAATTATTTTAGGCCTAGGAATAATCCTATGCTAGATGATTTAATATTTGTGGAGAAATTAAACAACATAGGTGGCTTAGGATTAACAGCAAAGTCAATATATTATGTTTATTTTTTGTTTCACATTTCTATAGCAGTAAGTTACGAAGGGCTACAGTTGGAGCGTTAAGAAAATACGATTTTTTTTATATAAAGTTATATTACTAAAATTTTAAATTGAAATACAAAAATTAAATCTAACTTATACATAATTGTCCTCAATGTTGGAGAAACAACATTGAATCTAAACCTAACTAAATCTAACTTAATCTACGACTTAACTATTCCACGACGGAATAATAAGTGTGGGAATAGAAGAAATTCCTTTCCCACCGGCGCTTTTCACCCGATCTCTCTCTTGTCAGCATTTTGTGGCGTTCGTTGCCATGTTGCGTGTTATAATATTAAATAAGTTTTCCGCCTGTGACATCGAGCGCTATTTAACAAGTATATTTTTATTTATTTAACTAGCGGCTCGCCAACGGCTTCGACCGCTTAAACTACATGATAATTGATTTAATAAGCAGAATTGATTGACGATTAAAATAAGCCACCATTTTTATATAGATTTATATCAAACGAACAAACGAACCGAAGAATCTATGTATTTACTTAATATTTCTTTGAAGATCAAATCGATCTTTATTTCTGTTTTGAATTAATTACGACTTAAACTTAACTGTTATGATTTATGAAGGTAATCTCCCTAACAATTCAATTTTGTTTACTTTATTGTATAAAATATTGTATAATAGTGCTTCAAAAAAAATATATATTTTTATCAACAGTCATATAACCAAGACGTTTCGAATGTCAGACGTTTCTTTAGCCAAGGATGTTACCAGCGCGATGACGATAGGCTTTTTTTAATGAACCGATTTTGATGAAACAAACTTTAATTGTTAAGTTGAGTTAAAACAAAGCAATTGGTGAATTTTCAAGTAAATCGGTTCAGTACTTTCAGAGAAAAATGTGGACAAAAATATCGACAGACAGACAGACAGACAAGAAATTCAAAAAAATATTTTTGGCTTTCTATCATTCTTTTTAAGTGTCCCTATATCCATTTCAGTCAAAATTACTAAATGTACAGACAAAATATTTTTACTGTTATAATAAAATTAGGATACTACTGTACTACAATATGTCAACTGTCAAATANTAAATACAATATTAACATACAAATAAGTATTTAAAATGATAATGAGTAGTGAATAAAGAATTCAAGTTTTTCTTTACTATATTTATTTTTCTTTTCATTGAGGCTGTTTTGTAATTTTATTATTGTCACAGTAATTTACAATGAGGAACCTGAATACAAATTAATTTTATTCTAATAAATACATTTATACATTTCTAAATACGTTTTTTAATTAACTTATTTTGGAATTTTTAAATTCTAATGTGTAATCATATGGTGTATAAAAAGTATATACCCAGTTTTATGTATTAAGATAAATAGTTTTTCTCATTATGCAAAGAGATGTCAGACATTCTTGAATATTGTCCTCTAATAGATTAGTGAAATAAAATATGATATCCTTTAAAATATTTCATATGTTTAATTTTTCATTGAGGTAAGTCCATCTCAGGCAAAAAGAAATTTTAAAAAAGATACTTTTACTCAGCAGTCATACCACAGGTACTCTAATATTTGTATATTTCTTAAAATATCTGAAAAATGTCCCATCATTGTTGATACTTGTAACAAAGATGACTTAAACTGTGAATTTCTGGAAATAAAAAATAAGATAATATTAACAAATTAAATGAGATATATTTTATTCAGTGCAGGTAGGTAAGCTAAGTATATTTAATAATAATAAAAAAAATGATACTAATAAAATGAAGATATTTGTTGTTAACAGCTTAAAGTAAATATATAAATGATAAGATAATGAGTAGGCATTTGTTCAAAAAAATCGAGTGAATTAGGATAGCTAAATAAGGAATATATATTGTTTCTGACTATATAGTTTAAATTATTAGTGAACATCTATTAATTTATATTATATTATTAATGAAAAATAGAATTTTAATTTAACTTACCATTTATTTTTCATAATTTAAATTAAAATATTGAAAAAGTATCTACATGTATTGTGTTTGTAGCCTACTATTGTATTACATTACAGAATGAAGATAACTTAGTAATACAACAGTATTCAATATTTACAAAACATAGATTTATTTTCACAAAGTTTTTACATAACTTGAAATATAAACATGTTTATGTAGGATTTTCAGTTATAATTAAAGTCGTCACTTTGTTCTTCTTGTGTAAGAATATTAACATTAACCTAGTTTATCACATTCTACTAAAATTTTAATAATTAATTAATGATCAATGTTTATATTACTGGCATATAAGACGAAAAACATTTATTTATATCAAAGTGTCAAATCTTATTATTGCGTAATATAACGCTCAATCATACCTACATCACGCCATCTTGTCCTTGTCGGTAACGTTATACAAAGAATCTTATAGCAAAAGAGATCTCGAATTCGTACTAACAACTACCATATTGTGCCACTAGATGGCAGGGACAAAAAAAATAAAAAGTATATATTTTTTTTCTTTAAAAAAATAAATTATAAAAATCTTGAAAACTTCAACAAAATGTAATTTAATATTATATTAAAAGTAAAAAAACTAATAAACGTAAAAATATATGGGGTTTAAAGAAAATTTTTTTTCAATGCAACAAAAACATATCAGATCTTTTTATTGGACGAACTAATTTTGATATTTTTTTTATTTGATCCGTTTGTTTTACCATTTTTTTTTAGTTTCCATTTTTTTATTTTTTAAATTTCGAGATTTGGTCCGTTCCTGACCATTAGATTTTTTTTTTCCTAGAAAAAATCACATAAGAGTTAAATTTTAATTATGACTGTTAGCGACAAGTCCACGAATATCTCAATATCACTCGTTGGGTTAGGTTTGGGTTAGGTTTGGGTTAGGTTTGGG